>BJCM01110959.1:0-21890 GCA_018326385.1 Flaveria bidentis | reverse complement strand
ACACACCCAAATGGGTCAAACACATACACATACAAAAACGGGTTTTCTATGCTTTCCAGCCCCAAAATCATTTGAAAACAAGTAAAAGTGGGGTCCTAGAACTCACACAAACGACACCAAGAAGTAGAGCTTCGGTTTGACTCGCTTCTCAACGATTTTGGCCACTCGAACCAACCCGAACCAACACTTCTTCTTCTTTTCTTCCTTTCTCTCTTCTCCTCTCTTTGATGGCTGAAAATGTGAGTGTGGGGAGAGGGTAAAGGCTGCCCTCTCCCTTTATATACTCCCACTCGCCCGTCTTTCTTTCGTTGGCGAGTTTGGTCCCTTGACTTTGAACTTTATTTCTTTTCTTCCTTCGTCGGCTTCAAAATAGATAAATAACCGAGTGTTACAACAACCCCCAGTTTTGAAGATCCTCGTTATCCTCATAGGGTATACAAGCTAGATAAAGCCTTGTATGGTCTTTATCAAGCACCAAGAAAGTGGTATGAAACACTATTATCTTTCTTGCTCAAGCATGGCTACAAAAGAGGAACCATTGATCAAACACTCTTTCTCAAACAAGAACATCAAGATCTCTTAGTTGTTCAAATATATGTTGATGACATTATATTTGGCTCAACTAATAAGAGATTGTGTGTAAATTTCGAAGAGCTGATGAAATCTGAATTTCAGATGAGTTCAATGGATGAATTAACCTTCTTTCTTGGTCTTCAATTTCATCAAAAACCAAATGGGATATTCATCAATCAAGAAAAATACATACATCAAATTTTGAAGAAATACAATCTTGCTGACGTATCCCCATGCAAAACACCAGCATCAACAATTGACAAGATTGTTCCTGATCCTTCAGGAAAATCTATTGATAAAAAATTACATAGATCAATGATAGGTTCACTTATGTATCTAACTGCTAGTAGACCTGATATTATGTTTGCTGTGTGTGTGTGCTAGGTACCAATCTGATCTAAGGCAGTCTCATCTCAATGCTGTAAAAAGAATTTTCAGATACCTCAAAGGCTAAAACGCTACCAAACATATAAAGTAAATGACTTACTTACAGGTGATGGAAAAAACATATACAAAACGAAAAAAAACCTGGAAATTAAAAGAGCACCAATAGAATAAAACAAATAAAAATTTACATTTGATCAATGGTTGATAATTATGATAAGTAACTTGCTAACTAAGTCATGGTGCATTAAAGAATGAAATTAAATACATATAATAAAAAACTAAATTACCTCACTGAATTATTTAAAAAATAATTTATTTACAAAATATCAATTGTTAGGATGTGTTTTTAGAGTTCTCGCGATTTTTAAATGTTCTGAAAAAATCATACAGCCCTTCAATGGTTGTATGTGTAACATGTCTTCTTTTCTCATTTTATAAAAAATCTAACAATGTTAGGGGGTTAGATTAACCAAGACAAGTTATATATCTCAAGAATCACCATCAAGAATCACCATCAAGAATCACCATCAAGATTTTAAAAACTTTAAATACAAAATGTCAGTAGAACAAACTTTTAAAAACAAAAAAAAGAGTTTCTCAAAAAAGAAAAATATTTGAGTTTTGTTAAAATAATATTTGTATCAAGGAAAAAATCTCCTATTATTACTCAAGCGGATAAACCCCACTCCATCCCCATTCATCATCTCCTTCTTCCTCCCCTCACAATCTTCTCCCCACCTGCAAATTCTCTCATTGAAGTTTTTCACAAAATGGCCACAATTTCAACATCCATACTATCTTCCACCACTTACCTCCACCACCACTCATCTTCTAAACCCTTCAAACCCCAATTCCCCATTTCCCCAAAACCAAACCCCAATCTTTTTCAAACCCATCTCAGACTTCAAATTTCACCTCTAATTGCAAACCCCATACGACCCACAAGACTCCTTTCTGTCGCCGAAGAAACGCCGGCGACGGCGACCGCGACAGTGGACCCTTCGTCGGAAGCGGCCAGAAGACTGTATGTCGGTAACATCCCTCGCACAGTAACCAATGATGACCTCCAGAAGGTGTTTGAAGAACATGGTGCCATTGAGAAAGTTGAGGTATTTTAAATTCTTTTATATGTATTATATTGATTCAGGGTTTGAATTTGCTTTTTTCCCACTTTTTTTTATGAGCAATTGCTGTAGAAACTTCGTGTTAGTTATGCTTATTGTGTAATGTGTATGACATTTGACTTTTGAGGTCAATTGTCTTGGACTTATTGAAAACTGGCTCATGCTTGCTCGTGAGCTACTAGGATATGCTCGTTAAAAGCTAGAATTGAGTCGAGTTTATACGAGCTTGAATATTAGGATTGCTGATTAGACTGATATTAGTACAAGTATAAGTCATTTGTATTTCAGAATTAGCTTCATATACACATTTCATGATATAGATTTTTGGAAGATAATAGATGTTTTAAGGCCTTGTATTGAAATCATCTTGAATATTAATATTACTGGATTAGAATTATGAGCAAAAGTTTAAGAAATTCAGTATTATGAATGTGCCTTTTTTCTTTCTTTCTTTTTTTATTTTATTTTAAAGCTGCAAAATTACTTTTTTTCTGACCAAAGTACCTAGTTTGAATAACCAAGCCTGTCTTCTTTACATTCGGGGAATATTGCACATGCCCAACACATTTGAAATTTCATATACTTGGTGTATCAATTTTTCTTGAGTTTTGTAAACAAGTCAAAGCGTGTTGATAGAATCTTAAGGATGTTTAGACTTGTGTTTTCATGTAACGTGAATTCAAGAATCATAATGAGATAATTATTTGGATAAGGATAGACGTAGTTAAGTGATTTACTTATTACCATAGTAGCTAAAAGGCACAAGGAGCGCACCTAGGAGCTCAAGCGAGCCATTGCGTCTCAGGTAGACCCATGTTTGCTTTTTATAGCGGTGTGTGCCTCACGAGTCATGTCAGGAATGTTTGGACTTTGGAGTTGTTTCTTTTTCCTGTTTCAAGTGTTGAACTTTAATCATTTAACCCTTTAACTCACATCTCTCGCTAAACTACCTCTGGTCCGGTCCATACCCTTACTCGGCATTGATACTTACACTGCTCTAATTGGGCCCTATTGCACAATGTGTCAATCCCTCTTGCAGGTGCCGAACACTTTCTCGCTCCATCTAGCCGACTAGCTTGCTAAGCAGGTGGTTCATTTCATAGGTTGGGATGGAAGACTTGAATTGAGTGGACTAATCTTACATTCTTAGCTCATATATCATCTTTTTCTCGTTTGCATTAATCTTTCCATGCGTAAAAATACAACCTTAATTGGAAAATATATTGTTTATGTTTTTTGTTTGGCTGAATTGGTAACCAAATGCTCAAACTATCAAATTACAAGAACATCCCTGATTTGAATAAAAACTGATCTTCACAACATCAATAAAAAGTTAACTACTTTGTATGACTTGAATTTGTAGGTAATGTATGACAAGTACTCTGGAAGGAGTCGAAGATTTGGTTTCGTCACAATGAAGACCATTGATGATGTAAATGCTGCTATTGAAAAGCTAGATGGCACGGTGAGGCTATATCTAATATTTGTTTTCTTCTCGTGCGTGTGAAGTTAAATGTTTGCATGTTATATGTTGATCCCTTTCCACAAGAGTCTTCTTATTTTTGTCATTACTAAAGGGTATTTTAGACATAAGAAACCACGTGAAGTCGTGAGGAGGTGCCTCACTTATGTACAATTAGGTTAGTTAAAGGTATCAGACTTGTAACTTTGATCAAAATGAGGATTTTAATATGTTTCTATTCAAACTTGAACTAGTTAGTGAGTTATGTCTACTTGGCATACCTAGTCAAATGTCGTATTAGTTGCCTTGTAAACAATACTTTAGGAATTATACATAAAAGGGTATTTAACATTTTTTGATTTTTATTAGAGGTATCCAACTTTCTCTTTTTATTTATTAAGGATGGAGTTGGTTAACGAATGAGCTACGTCGAGCCGAGCCAATATCAACTCGGGCTCAAGCTCTTTCTTTGAGTTCAAAGTTGAGCTTGTACTCGGTTCCTAGACAACTCGAGACAACTTGGGCTTGGTGAGTTGACGTGTATTTATTTTAATTTAATTTTAATGATTTTCAAGGATGAAATTATTCGATCGAGCTACCCTTAGCTCGAACTTGGCTTGAATCTTTATACAATTCAAACTAGCTCAAGTTAAATTAGGAGCAAGTTTATACTAGCAAGTTATGAGTAATTTACTTGCCACAAGTTATTTTAACAACTCTAGTTAAGGGCGTCCAGTTCAAAGAGGAACCGAAAGTGTGACAGGTTTCCTGAAACCTAGAAAAGTAAAAAAAAATCCTCATTTTGATCAAAATTACAACTCGGATACATTTATTAACCAAGTCAGGGGTCTTAGTGGGTGCAAGCCCTCTATCCAAGAGATAGAGGAAATGTTTGTCCTTATCTCGCTCTCCGCGGACCCTCTTTTAAGTAAGATATCACTGGGTACGTTTGTTTGTTTGTTTGATTATATGCTTATCAACCTAAAATAATTTGCCCTTTAGAGATACAACTAAAACCGAAATGTCAACAGGGGTAACATGGTATTTTTCATGAACAGGAAATTGGAGGGCGTAAAATCAAAGTAAATGTCACAGAGAAGCCTTTGGATGGAGTCAGCACTTCACTTCTTCAATCAGAAGAGACCCCATTTGTTGACAGCCCTTACAAACTTTACGTGGGAAATCTTGCGAAAACGGTGACATCAGATTCACTCAAAAGCTTTTTTGCAGAAAAAGGAAACGTTCTTGGTGCCAAAGTGTCTCGAGTTCCTGGAACTTCAAAATCAAGTGGATTCGGGTTTGTTTCATTCTCTTCGGAAGAGGAGGTAGAAGCTGCCATTTCAGCGTTTAACGATGCTGTAAGTTCACATGTTTTGCATGTTTGATTCATTGATTTCATTCTTGCAGCCACATCATTTTAGTTTCTCTTGAGCATGAGAACTCGTTAGGAAAAACTCACGGGCGTCATTAATACTCCGCTAATGTAGTTTTGATATGATTGTTTTAGATATAACTATTTGTTATATATTCTTGCAGGTGCTTGAAGGCCAAAAGATTCGTGTAAATAAAGCCTAGTGTACCAGAAAACAACTTTTTGGCTTTTTTTTATTAGTTTATATTCGGGATTTTTGTGAAATTTTCATCTGTGAGCTATCATATTGTATCTTCTATATGATGTTATGCATGCTAATTGATAGATGACTGTTTAATAGACGCTCCAAAGATTTTAACTATAATCCAAATAAGGAAGTTATAAACAATAGAAAAACTTGAGATTGAAAATACACTATTCAAGAGTGTTCTTGTAAATACGAAAAACTTGAGACTAAATTGGATTTACACAAGGATGATGGTTAATAAATAATAGGCGACTCGAACCTGACTGCTTGATTTGTTGTTTACACCTCAATTAATAGTTCTACATAATTTTTCTAACAAACCTTTACTACCGTTAAACTGAACCATAAACTGCTCATTATAGGGATTATCCTTCGTTTAATTTAGATAAATGCCTTTATGATGCGTATAAGGTTGCAAACGAATGAATATAAACATGTAATATACTAAACATTTACGAATGTAGATGATTGGACGAGAAACTTGTTTGTGTGTGCTCATTCAACTAAGCAACATATAAAAATCCTGTTAGTGTTTAGTCCTTTGATATACAAATGAAAGTGCAAGAGTTTTTAACTAAACAACTCGTAAAAGATTCAACTCGTTAACAAACATTGCTGATTCTAGCTTTAACCATTGTTTCAACTTTAAATATTTAAATAACTAAAATGATTAAACACTCAAGACTACTACATTTTATCACACTACAAACAAATTCATACATTACATTGTAACTTTCTTTTTTTAACAAATCCTGATAATATGTGTTATTTTAAATGGAGTCCACATATTCGTATCCCAGTCAAAATTGCACCCCTAACCCCTCAAGAGAAAATTCATTGCTGATAAAAACTTTTGGCTTAATTTCGAGTATTTTGCTCAGAGTGAGAGTTGAACCCATGACCTCCTCTTATATACATGTCATGAATACCTTACATTAACTAGTTTGACAATTATAACTTAAGATTTTATAACACTACAAACAAATTCAAACATTACATTGTACCTTTTTTGTGAACGACAAATATATGATCTTGCTTCAGATGATATGTGTTATCTTAATCGGCACCACCTATTCGTATCCCAGTCGAGACCGTCCCCCTAACCCCTGCAGGAGTAAACTCATTGCGTAGAAAATCACATGACTCAACTTTGAGTATTTTGCTCAGACCTATAACTTCTTTTTATTTACATGTCATAAGTATCTCACCTTAACCAGTTTGATATTGCAACTTAACTTTTATCATAGTTGATTATTTATTTTAGTCAAGATTGAAATTAACAAATTCTAAAATTAGGGTTTTTCTTTGACAATTTTGCCCTTTCACTCATTTTACTTGTACGTTATAAATATGGACCTAGGGTTTCTTGCATTCCGTCGGCCGACTGCAGCAAGATCCCGCGGTTCTTCGTCACAGGTAACACTTATGTTCTTCGATTAGTATGTTAATTGATTCATCAGTAGCCCTATAAATTTTATTGATTTCGACCATTTTGTTATCTATTGTTATGTGTAAATTGTTCTTTTCAATTTACACGGATTTAGGTGAAATTATTCCATTTAAAGTAGAGTTTTTGGTATTTTTGTAGCTTGTGAATTGTTGGTTTGAAGATTTTCTAGTGAATTGGAGTTGGGTGGCTATCCATTTATATCAAATAATACAGGTTCTATTCAACATTCACCATACTGTGAATCTGATTTTCATTTTTCATTTTGTGAGTAATTGAAATAGACATTCGCCACTGACATGGGATCAAAGGGGGGGAATTTTGTTTATTATTTGTTGATTGTCTCGTGTTTTAAAGCTATATGCAGAATTGATTTTCGCTTGATTGTTGTGCTATCAACTTATGATTTATGTGATCATAACAATATACAAAGCTAGAATGGGCCTAAGCTTTTGGGTTAAGTTTTGCTTGTTTTTAGCTAATAAGATTTTGATTTAGTGCCATTTTTTGGTGTATAGGTAAGGTTCAATGGCACCACAGCAGAGGAAACCTCATGCGTGCAGGAACCCTGATTTGATCAGGGGTGTAGGCAAATACTCAAGGTCAAAGATGTACCACAAGAGGGGTCTGTGGGCAATTAAGGCAAAAAACGGTGGCGCTTTTCCTAAACATGAGAAAAAAGCTGTTGCTGCAGCTCCAGTTGAGAAGCCACCGAAGTTCTATCCTGCTGATGACGTGAAGAAACCCCTCGTTAACAAACGCAAAGCCAGACCCACCAAGCTCAGGTGCGTATAGCCGTATACTCGTATATAGATGTATTCTAGTACATATACATATTATGTTATGTGTATGTATATGACTAATTGACTATATGCATATTTATAACTTATATATGTGTTGACTTGGTTTATTATACTTTGTATGTGTTCAGAGCTAGTATTACTCCTGGAACTGTGCTGGTTATACTGGCTGGGAGGTTTAAGGGAAAAAGAGTTGTTTTCTTGAAGCAACTTACATCAGGGCTGTTACTGGTTACTGGTAATGTTCTTTTCTCTCTTTTTTTATTTGTTTAAAAGAGAAGTTTTTCGAAAACTGTTGTTGTTTAGGACTGTTCGTTGATTCTTTTTGGTGTTTGAATTCGGTATTAGTTTACTCTAACAATTGCACAAGATCTGCATGGATGAGAAGTTATGAAACAACCTTTGTTACTATGCATGAAGATGTTGGCTAGTTTTTCGTTTTATTTTGATATAAAAACTTCAGTTGAAGATAACTTACCATTCAGAATCTTTTTATATCGAACAACATCATTGTAAATTGATGTATTCAAGTGATGATTTTGACGTCGTCTGCCTTATTGACATTCTTTTATCTTTTAAAACTGTTTCCTCTTGTGTAGGTCCCTTTAAGATCAATGGTGTTCCTTTGAGGAGGGTGAATCAATCATATGTGATTGCCACATCAACAAAGGTGGACACCTCAGGATTGAGTTTGGAGAAGTTTGATGATAAGTACTTTGGAAAGAAAGTTGAAAAGAAGAAGAAGAAAGGAGAGGGCGAGTTTTTTGAAGCAGAGAAAGAGGTAACAACCCATATTCTTGCGCTTTGTAGTAGAGGCTGCAAAACGGGCGGGTTAGGCTGTTTGGATAACTGGTTTGGGACAATATGGATAGGTTTTGTGGCGGTTGTTTTATCAAATGGACATGTTAAATATCATTATAAAATTATATCATTAGGATAACAGTATATGTTATTGCAGCTCATTTTAGATGATATATAACCCAAATTGACCCATTTGAGCAGAAGTATAACCCCAAATGACCCATTTGAGAAGAAAAATATAACCCAGATCGACCTGTAAATACATAATTTGAGATTGGCATGTCCCAACTTATGCCTTATGCAAGTTCCATCAATTCATGTATAGGAAAAGAGCACCCTCCCACAGGAGAAAAAGTATGACCAGAAATCCATAGATGCAGCACTGATAAAATCCATTGAGGCTGTACCTGATCTGAAAAGCTATTTGGGAGCAAGATTTTCACTTAAAGCAGGCATGAAACCTCACGAGCTTGTTTTTTAGAAGCAAAATCTGAAATTGTTATGTTTTCCAAATTATATTTATGTCAACTCTAGATTTAGAGGATGTATTTTGTCTGTTTATGACGGTGATCAACAATGAAGTTCTCTTCTACTTTCTTATTCGTCGATCGATCACTATTAAATTTTGGAATCTTTATCTTTGGGCTATTGTGTTGTGCAACCTGTTGATGTCTTTCTGCTACATTTATGTCATCAAGTGTTTGCATGTTTTTGGTGTGCTCTGTTGCTGGATTTTGTGTCAGTTGGCCATTTCTTGTGTGCCTTGTTTGTTGTTTCTTCTCTTGTGTCTGTGGACATTTTCTGGTCTTATGTGTGCCGTTTTCATTGTGTTTTTGAGTTTATGATGGAGTTATAAATGGTGAAAATGGGTATGTTTGTATGGCTGTTAATGGCGTGACAATATGATTTGGTTGATTTTAACAAATTTTTTGGTTGGAAAATTTTAACTATGGTTTTGAGAAACAATAACTCAAAATAATCGCACTTATCTAAAAAGCTAATTTAAGTTTGAAGAAGAATGTGAAAAAAGTATCCCTATCTTTATTGTAAGGAATACAAAGGCTACTTCTTGTTTGCCTCTTGACTTCAAAAATATTTTCATTCTTTTTTTCCTAAATGAATCGTAGCAAACAACAATACAATATTACTGATAGTAAATGTTGTAAATCACCGCTAGTATACATGCTAAATATATGTTGTAGGATCTAATAATGAAGTAGAAAACTATAGCAAAATGCTATAATAAAGTTTAATATCAGAAAAGCAAAATGTATAAGAAAGTTATTTACGTTAAAATAAAGATGCTCAATTTTATAACACAATTTTAAGAAACGTTAATGTCTGATAAAGTTATTTACATCTAAAACATGACGAAACAATAAAAAACTCAAATTTTTTGCGGGTTCGGTCAGGAGGGACAAAAGAGAGATGCTTTCTATCAGTCCTTCTACGGCCAAATCTCAATTTGTGGAAAGCCTTCGATAATAATTGTGTGTAATACGTTTTACACATTATATCAAAATAATATGTGACATTGGTATCATGTGTTATTCTATTTATCTTGACTATTGATTACACTTGATCAATGGTCTTGTAATTTTCATATACTTTTCAAACATAGTAGACTTTTTAGTTGAACCTATTTCAATATATATATATATACATATACATGCGCGCACCTATGTGCATGCGTGTGAGTTGGTTCTTATTATAAATGTTTATTTATTTTTTTGCAAAGTCTTTGAACCATTGATATGCTAATTCAATGGCTTGTATACTGTGATGACAAGACCACAACTATTAGTTATATAATCTAAGATAGGTATGATATGATGGCAAGATTCTAATAAATTTTTTCTTATAATTTAATCTTAATAATTGATTAAGAATATTGATAGTTAATATTATTATTTATATTTTTTTGGTTTTAAAAGAGTTTTTATTCGAACCCTTCCCAAATGATTAAGCTGTTAAAATAAAACAAGAAAATACAACTACATTAACTTATTTGGTAAAACTTAGAATTTAAGAGAACTTGTATTAAAACTTTTTTTTTGAACGGATCAACGAATAATTTTGAACGACCAACAATTACATGAACTTAATTGTTTGTTTAAGAGATACCATAAGTTTCAGTTATTTGTCAAATAGTAACAAGTACAAGGACTCATCTGATAAAAATTCATAAAGTGAAGGGGTTTATCTAAAAAATAACACAAGGGATGTTCTAGTTTCAGTTATTTGCCAAATAGCCCCTCCTTAAAAATTGGGGAAAATTATTAAGACCACTGAAGCTAGCCCTAGAAGGTTCTTGAAGTTTGATCCTGTAATTAGGGTTTTTTAGGGTTTACACTGCAGAAATTCCTTTGCCAATAATAAAACAACTCGAAATTCAATAGTTTCTTCTATTTACAGGCAACAAATGGTTCGTTCTAACGCCATTAAATTCTTCTCATGGATTGCTCGCCGCTCCCTCTCTAACGATTCCGTATGCACTCTGTTCTTCAATCACAGGAAAAAGCATGATTATATGATTTGGCGAATTTGTTTATTTTGTATGTTAATTCTCTGTGTGTGTTTGTTTGTTTATCTTGTAATCACGTTTGGTATGTGATTGTTGTGTAGTTATATGAGTCGTTGGTGAGAGGAGGTTGCAGGAAGTTTGGTTCATCTATACACGGGCATTACAAGGTTCCTAACTGTCACAATTACAGAGATGGTAAACGTTAAATGGGAAAAAAGAAGTGATTTTTATTTTATCTTTTGTTCTGCCATGTTCATACCATAGGAGCTTGTATTGTTATACCGTATTGTATTGCATCACTGACGCTGTCTGTATTTTGTTGCAGTACTGAATTCAAGATATGGGTCACATCTTGGAAGAACTAATGCATATTGTGGCAAAAGTAGATCGATTCATGGCACTTGTATGTTGTACTATCTCTGATTTTTTGCTAGTATGGGCTGTTAGAATCTTTTTATGTTCCAACATCTAGTTGTTCAGTAGCTTATCTTAAATTTGAAATTCCCCACTAACTGCTCTTCTTTGATGATGGAATCAATAAGAATATAAGATAGAGCGGAACATTATTTATTTTGTGTCAAATTCTGGCGTTGGAAGATAAAATTACAACAAATCTTTAGAAAGTTCGAAACGATTCTTCTTATCTTGCAGAAAGCAACAAACTTTATAACAACCCTAAACAAGTACAAAATGTGCTAATATCCCTTTCAAGTTTCAGTGGTGTACAATGACAAGAGTTCTTGCCCATCACAGTTTCTTTTCCTTGTGTTAAATTCCGGCGGTAAAAGAACAAATTATAACTACTTTGTAGAAACTTCAAGACAATTTTATCTTTTCTTGCACAAGGCAACAAACTATATAATAGTTCTGAACCAGTGGAATGCATGCTAATATTCTTTCAAGTTTCTACGGTGCGCACGTAGAAGAATTTTGATGATTTGGTTGTTTTCTTGATCATGGATACATGGAAGAGTACATGTACTTGAAACTTGTACCAACCAAATTGTCATGAATTGTTGAAGTTTGTAATTTCATCGTCACCTGTTTCTAAAACTTTCTACATCATTACGACTTTATAATCACAATGGTATGGTATCCAGAAGGTGTATTTTCTCTCCCAACACTCTACCTTCTAGCATTTTGAGTGTATATACATTGTTGGTTCTTGTCATTTTGTCTATTGAGGTCGCCCTTGGTTGCACAAAGACAAGCCATTTCATAGCGCTTAGTGATATGAGTAATTGGTTTCATTCTACCGTGGACTCATCATGCGATTGGCCCCAACTCTCGACCAGTGGAATGTGGGAAGTTTATGTACACTCTTAAGTCATCGTTGAGGCTCTCTTAAAGGATATGCAAGGATTGACTAGTAACCTACACAGTTCAACACAAATGAGTAGATGCGAGTTCGAAACATTTGCCACTTCACATTCATCCGCAATTGAAACATGCACGTTCTCATGCATTGTTGCACATTCGAGGCAACACCCCAAAATAAAAGCCATCACTCTTGGAATAAGCTAAAGCAACACTCATAAGACTTGATCTCAACTTGCAACAATATTTCATCACCCTGGATGTGTTTCGTGGACTTATCTTCCCATCGAACTTTCTGGCATTGACAACCACATTTAACACTCCTCCCTTGGTCAATCTGATACAAACCCGCGGGCAGAACCCGGTTGTGTTGGAGCAGATCCAGTGGGTCATCGGACCCTATTCTAGTTTAGTCAAAAGAGTAGTATAAGTGGGGGTAGTGGGGTAGTTAATAGCATGTTACCTTATTTAGTTCTGGAGATTTTGTCCATCTCGAACAAGACTATATTGTTGCTTTGTTTTAGTAATTCCACTACCGATTTTCGAGTCTTATCATTTGGTTCCATTGCCGGGAAGTTCGAATGACGTTTACAACCCGGAACTCAGTAATTTCAGCCCAATTATCAGCCATTGCGGCACGATTTGACTCTATCTTGGCACCCTTGGCGGAGGATATTGCATCAATCAAAATTCAATTGATCGGTGATGACAATTTTTTTGAAAAAACAAATAAGGATCAGAAAAACAGGGTGGTGGAGGACAATTTAATGGCCAACAAAACAGGCAAAACACCACTATGGAGGGATGATGTTTCAGCAATCAAGATCGTGATGTTTGGGAACATAACCAAGAACCAAGTATCAAAACCTACACCAAAACATGTTTCTTCCCTTAAACTAGTGACATCACTACCGTATCCGACACCACCGCCACAATATCAAACCCCTCCACCGCCATCTCCAACAACTGCAACAACTCTAATCCCGACACAGTCCCCATCAACATTTGCAGTTGCACCCCACCGACCCTGACGCCATTTCCTTCAACAACTTTGTTAGAACTACTCGCATAACTAACACCATGTCTATTCAGGCCACCATGTCAACCACCAAGTCCTTATGTCGGAATTGCACCGAACACCACCAGAAGATATGAGAGACAACCACCATGGACCACTGATACATCTCCGATTACATGTAGACAACTTGAATGGCACCCACCGTGGGTCGTTGATACTGGTCAAGAGTATAAGTTGCGGGGTAAGCCATCGGAAAGTCAAAATTCTTCAAAATTCCAAATCTTGCTGTGGAACCCTTCGAGGAAGAACTGAACGAAAGGACAACTGCATCTTCCTCTGCTGACTTGAGGACATGTCGTTTCTCTGGGGCCGAAGAATTGATACAAACCCACAGGTAGAACCTAGTTGTGTTGGAGCAGATCCAGTGGGTCATTGGACCCTGTTCTAGTTTAGTCAAAAGAGTAGTTTAAGTGGGGGTAGTGGGTTAGAAATTAGTGGGGTAGTTAATAGCATGTTACCTTATTTATAGTTGTTTGATTGTCTAGTGGGGTGTGTTAAAGAAATTGTAATTGTTTGTGTTTGGCTTTTTGGAGATTTTGTCCATCTTGAATAGGACTATTTTGTTGCTTTGTTTTAGTAATTCCACTACCGATTTTCGAGTCTTATCATAAACGACTTGTCCTCACGTCGAGATGAAGCGGTGTGAATGAAGCCTGGCTGGCCTTATCAAAAACCCATGGTGGACGCCATTCGAGTCGTACCTTGGGATGTGGTGCAATTTCAACAGTCCGCCAAGGTGGGTGCCACTCGTGTTGTCCGGCTACACCTTCGTTCAGAGTCCCTCGCATTGTCGTGAGTTTAAAAGGGAAGTACTAAACATGCATAGATTTAATGCTTTGGTTGGGCAATGTGACTAGTAAACCTGATAAGTTTGCCATGGGGTGCATAGGTGCAATATTTCGGTTGTGCAATACAGTTAATTTTGGTAATGGTGTAGCCATTGTGATCGACTGGTTTGGTACTTGTGATTGGTTTGGTGTTGGTCTTTGTAGCGGTGTTGGTGGTTGTTCATGGCATGGTGGTGGTGCGAGGGTTTGTAGGCCGGTTTTGGGATGGTTTATGGTGCCAAAATTAGGGAGAAAGAGAGGTGCAGATGGTGCGGGTGGTGGTGCTTGGTTGCTGGTTGGTTTTCCAAACATCACTATCTTGAGCGCTGCAACATCATCCTTCCATTGTGCCTCTATAGCAGCGAGTTTGACAGCAATGACGGCTAACTGGGCAGCGATTTGATCTGATGAAACACCTCTACGGGTTTGAACCATGTCGATTTCCCGGCAATGGAACCAAAATAATAAGAACCGAACTAGTCGGCTTGATTTCGCTGAAGCTGAGTACAAACACAGCCACTTCGAGAGGGCTAATCTCCAAATACAAGACACTAATTAACAAGATAAACTTCACTACAGAACTAGAACAGGGGATTGCATATTTAAACATAAATCAAGCAGTTAGTTTCTCCTAATATTCAGCCACTTCCCCACCACTGCAGTTTCTATTTGACTGGGTCATGGGTCACGGGTCCAACTGGGTTTATTGGATACGTATCACACACCCACTACTCATTTTGTCCATCCGTTAGTTTCAGGTTACAACCCAGTGATCAGTTACTTGGACACTCCTCGTCCACCCTTTAAACTCCTCGTTCACCTGTCCAACTCCTCGCTGCCTACAAACCGTTTTAATGGATTTTGTTTGTATGCTCAGAACCATGAATGGTATAGTTGGTTGTAATGCCGTACTAAAAACACAATGTAATTAGTTGCTCGCTTCGTTTTTAGTTTACCAGATTATTCTCTTATTGCTGGCTGTAGCTAGGCCGCTACATATCAGACCTGTTATCCAAAAGGACCCAAACCACATCTTTGCTTCTTTTCTCCCTCAATCCTCTTATGCAAACTGTCTATTAAGTGTTCTCATTGACTGAGGAGTCTCGAGTTTTAAATTTGGGAACTTGTATATTCATGCAGAAACAGCCATATACAGGTCATTTATAGAGAAGTAAAATACGTTTTTCCTCATCTCTGATCATGTTAAATACTTTCTCACAAATCTGAACTAACTATGCATGATTTATTATACAAATTACTTCTTGGTCAATTTAATATCCATTTTCGAGATTCGATACTCAGGTAGGGAAGATTAAGAATAAAACTTGTGGGGTTGGGGTTCTTGTTTGACAGTTTATATATACAGTGATAGAGTTCTGTCAGTTTGCTTGACTTTGAACCTTCTTATGTTCACCAGCATACATGGCTGCGAAAGATTATTATGACACACTTGGAGTCAGTAAGAATGCAACTGCATCAGAAATCAAGAAAGCTTATTATGGGGTATGTATCTTTCTCGTAACTTTCTTTCTGCAATTATTTACATGCCCTGTCCTTGCGAGTTTGTTCTGTTTGTTTTGTGCTATCTTTTAATAAATAATTCTTTTTGCTATTTGGATTTTTCTTAGCTAGCCAAGAAGTGGCATCCAGATGCAAATAAAGATGATCCAGAAGCAGAAACAAGGTTTCAGGAAATTTCAAAGGCATACGAGGTACTAAGGTGTTATTTAACTCTTGATATGTCTTTCTAGATTCTTTCTGTAGTTGAACTGCTCTACTGTCTTCAAATGAGTATCTCCTAAGTTCTAAATTTAGCAAGTTTTTGGTTTAAAAATGTGGGAATTTTGTCTTATTGCATTAAGAAAATTATTTGTATTCATTTCATGATAATTGTAACAAGAACATTTATTTTGCAGGTTCTGAAAGATGAAGAGAAACGAGCTCAATATGACCAGGTTCAGTTACTAGCTTTCTTATATAAATATTAGTGCCATCTCTTTAATAGTTTGTGCAGAAATTGACATGTGGTATACTATGTTATATGAATAATAGTTCTAAGGTTCATACTTCCTTGTTGATCAACTTTGTCAGTTGATATCTGTTTGTAACGTAATAACGTATAACATGTGGGAATACTTATGATTAGAGTTACAAAGATACCAAAGTTGCTCTTGGTAGGTCATTAAGTACAAGCTAATCAATTTCTAGCACTTTTCTTCCATGCTATTTTTGTTTAGACCTGTTATAGTTTTTATACTCATGCAGTCTTACTATATTAGTTAATTATTGTGTTTACATTATCATTTTGTCATGTATGATCTATGTAAGCTCATTTGATTTGTGCTGTACAGCTTGGCCATGAAACTTTTGAAGCAAGTGCTAATGGTGGAGGGGGCGGCCCAGATGCTGGTTATTGGCGCAATCCATTTCAAGACCTCAATGATGTGAGTTCTTGATATTATGTGAATGAACTAGTTATCACCTATTAATTATTTTTTGCATGTCTCATTAATATATGCTACAGTGAACAGACGTTACTTAGTCATTCTGTTCTATAAGATGTTTCAGAAAAGACCATATTATTTATCCTGCTTTACAGCAGAAAATACTACCACCGTACTGCCAAACATACTAGTATACTACAAGTCAATATTTCTTTTGTCATCGTTTGATCACTCCAAAAGGTCTTAAAAGTCTACAGCTATACTGTAGTATTGCAGAAAGCAATGGACTTTTTAAACGTTTCGTGATGATTCACAAGCATAGACCAGAAAATTATGAAAAGAAAGTAATCATATCCAACCTATTGCACTTGAGAGTTGAGAAAATAAAAACTATCACTAAAAAGCAAACAAAAGAGTAAATTACAAATGTGTCCTTTATTAATACATGAAATTACACCGTGTGTCCTTTAGTTTCAATAATTACACCGTAAGTCCTTTTTATATAAAATTTGCACACATATTGTCCTTTACACTAACATTCGTTAAAATTTACTCATGCATGTTCCCCTCACATAAGGGGCATTTAAGTATTTACGTGCCTACAATGAGTCGAAAATATATTTACGTCGCTTCATTCCCGTCGGCTTCATGTTAGGTGTTTAAAGTTTGATGTTTGAAGTCTTCAGATAGTAGAAATCACTATCAGTATTTTGAAATTTCAGATATAGATACAGATAGAGATTTGAATATCTGAACTTCTTTTTTCTTTTTGCAATAATTAGATATATGTTATTATAAAAATAGTGGAAAAACAACACACATAAAAAAGTCCTAATATAAACTAACAAGTCCCAACAAATAAAACGTTTAATATTTTAAAAAATAACAAAAAGAGTTTAGTTTTTGGATAATTTTAAAAATATCTTTTGTTATAGTTTTTAAAGTGTTAAAGATTTTTTATTTTGGTTGGGACTTGTCATTGTATATTGGAACTTTTGTTAACACGTGTTGTTTTACATTATTTTTATAATTACAATTATCTATTTATTCCAAAAAACGAAGAAGAAATTCAGATGTATGAATCGTTATCCGTATTCGTATCCAAAATTTTGGATATTTGCATTTTAAATATCCGAAATTTCAAATACGGATACGGATAGTGATTTCAACTATCCGAAAATCTCAGATATTCAACGTTGGACACTCTAACATGAAGGCGACGGGAATGAAACGACGTAAAACTATTTTTGACTCATTGTAGGCATGTAATATATTTAAATGCGCTCATGTGAGTAGCACATGCTTGACTTAATCGTGAATTTGGATGAAAGTTAGTTTAAAGGACGATACATGTGGGAATTATTTTAAAAAAGGACATTCCATGTAATTATTAAAACTAAAGGACATAACATACAATTTTATATATTAATAAAGGACATAATTTGTAATTAACTCCAAACAATTTGAATAAAGTAGAAGAATTAGGGCCAGTTCAAAGAACTATAAGAAGCAATGACAAAATCACAGAAGGGAAGAGAAGAAGAAATGACCTGAGAAGAAGATTAATTTCTTTTTGGTTTCCAAGTACACCTGATTTGATATCTGAATTTGATAGCACTTCTCTGCTCAAGTTAGCTATTACATAGGATTTTTTTTAGTATTAAAGTTCTGTTACTCTTTGTGGATAGGGATGCCTGCCGTGGCATGCTCTATGTTATTAGCTTTTTGTACTGTCTGAGGTAGTTGATCTGCTGCTGCCTCATACTAGGTTAACCGTCAAAGTCTTTATGGGACATACTAATAAATGTGATGAAACCAAAAAAACCGTGCTTCTCTTCTGATGGTTAAGTGTCTAGTATAGAAGTTCATGTTAGATGCAAATGTCGATGGCTTATTTATATCCTAGACATGTTATTTGAGGTTAATGTGTGGATAATTTCTTTATGAGTTGCATTCAACTTTGTTATAAACTATACCCTTATTCTTTCTATAATAACTTTGTTTTTGTGCATGTTGGTGGGAACAGATTTTTGGTTTCGGGCCATTTGCTAGGGACCTTACTGGCAAGGATGCTAAGGTCTTGATTTTTTTCCTTTAATTTCTTTTTTGATTTTCAGTGTTCATGTGTTTGATACTTTGATTTGTCATCTGATGTCTTGATGTTTCTGTTCATCATGCACAGGTAGCCCTTGAACTTTCATTTATGGAGGCTGTTCAGGGATGTACAAAAAATGTGGTCTTTCAGACTGAGCTTCCTTGTGAAGCTTGTGGTATGATATACCTGTTTAGTTATTGATGTTGCTTACTTTTTTCTAATTAGCTGTTGTTATTGCTGGATGATGCCCATTAATTTTTTGTAATCATTGACAGGTGGAACTGGTGTGCCTCCTGGAACAAAGCCGGAGACCTGTAGGCGGTGTAAAGGAGCAGGAATGGTTCGTATCATACTATTTTATCATATGTTTTGTAATTTGTATATTTAATAAATATTATGGCTAACATGTGTTTCCTCACAATCTGCAGACAATCAGTCAAACTGGCCCATTTAGAATCCAGGTCACATGCCCTCAATGTCGTGGAAGTGGTAGATTTGTCAAGGTTTGTGCCAAATATTTAATTAGTTAATTTACAAACACAAGTATCATATTTTTCTTTGCCCGCATACAGGGTAGTTGGAGTTTGTCATTCAAATATATGATCTGGATAGATAGTGTGGAGCTTTTAGATAGTGATTTACTTTGGCTGTAAGGTGGTTAATGATCAAAAAAGGGAAAAAATTTACGCCATTAAAGTAACAAAGGATGCAAACATATACATAGTGTCATACACTCACACACATATATGTATGTATGTATGCAACTAAGCATGTGTGTGTGCGCGTGCGCATGCCTGTTGCATTGTTTTTATGAGTGACCTGAAAGCTGAATGGTATTGGCAAAGCACATGAAGCATGTTACAGTACATGCAGCCTACATTAGTGTTGTTTTATGCTTCCTGTGTATCTGTCTTATGCTGCTGGTCTAAGTAAGTTTAAAAATAGTTGACTTTGACATATAATATTGGTTGGCTTACAGAGCGTATGCAAGTCATGCAATGGAGATAGGGTCGTGAGAGGACCAAAGTCTGTGAAAGTAAATATAATGCCAGGTACTTTATTGTTATGGTTTGGCTCGTCATTTTTTTTTGCATATTGTGGGGTTACAATAGTTTTTATTTCGTAAATCTTTTTTTTCCTTTGAAGACGATTTTCCTTCATAATAAAAGAAAAGGTGACATTTGAACAGAATCTGAACATCTTATTGAGGGCATATCTGTTATTATGTTAGGCATTCATATGTAAAATTCTGAAGATACCAAACATAAATATAGATCATCTGTAAAAACAATAACGCTAAGAAAAATCATGTGTGAAAATATCTCTGCATCCTACTGTGTGATCTTTCAGACTCATCATTGTTTGGACTATACAGGTGTGGACACAGATGAAACATTACGATTGCCTAGAAGTGGTGGAGCAGATCCAGATGGCAACCAGCCTGGTGATCTTTATGTTGTTATCAAGGTAGCATCTTGTTACCAGCCTGCTTATGCTGTATTTTTGTGTGTTTTTAATATTGATGTACTTAACATGTATATATATGTCTATTTTGATGCGTTATGATACCATAAAGTGCGAAGAAACGTGTACATGGAGATTGGTATAGAATGCACATGTGTATGTGGTTATGCATATATGAATTTGTGTGATATGCACACACACTATGCCTCAAACTGGATATTGTATCTTTTTTTAATTATGAAATTATGTATACCTTGGTAACTTTTTAGGTGCGAGAAGACCCTATTTTTCGACGAGAAGTATCAGACATTCATGTGGATGCCGTTTTGAATATCACTCAGGTAATTGATTATGAACCAAGGTCAAAAATTCGTCTGAAGTTTGCTTGGAACTTTGAATTTTATAGGAAACATTTATCTTTTATCCATCTGCAGGCAATTTTGGGAGGAACAATTCAGGTCCCTACATTGACGGGAGATGTTGTCCTCAAGGTCTGTTCTTGTTATATCCTTGAAAAATTATCGATAACAATGACATGAAATGCTTTGTTACAATTCCTCACAAGTAAATTTAATTTTGTATGCAGGTTCGTCCAGGAACCCAACCTGGTCAAAAAGTAGTTTTAAAGGGGAAAGGTAGGCTGTAATGAAAATATATATTTGCCATTTTTATTTTCATTTTTGTTAATTTAATTCTTTAAGGGCTTACGAGGAATTCAACAAAAATTATACAATTTTGTTTTTCTTACCTATGGGTTTACACAATTTATAATATGAGGGTCCATGTAAACCTTTTCATTTGTTCGTTATCAGGAATTAAAACCAAAAATTCTTACTCATATGGAGATCAATATGTACACTTCAACGTCAGCATGCCAACGTACATTCCTTACTCTCTTCCTGTGATATTGATTAATCTTTTTTGTTTTATTGTTTTAGTTTGACGGTTTTGGTAAGTTGGTTGAAATATAAATTTATTATATGTGGTCTCAGGAACCTAACTGAAAGACAACGTGAATTGATTGAGGAGTTTGCAAAAGAAGAACAAAGTGAATATGAGAAAGACGCTGCAGCTGGAGCATCAAGGTAAAGCTGCAATGAAGGGGACAGGAAAAGAGGGGTATAAAAGAACATCGAGATTTTTTCAGTTATTTCAGTTACGTTCCTCTCATATAAAATAGATGGATGTGAGGTTCAAAGTTTTGATGGGAAAGCGATGACGTTTTAGCATTTAGTTTGCATATGTATGACATGCAAAAAGGACATAAAGTGTACCCATAATCTTGTCTCGAGACATTGTTGTGACCTGAATACCTTCTAGTGTATAATCTATTCTCATATAACCTTTCTTCTCCCCTCCTTTTGTTTCTGATTTGGAGATGTAAGTTCTGTTAATCGGTCATGACAGGAAGAAGCTAAGTTATGTTGGTTTGGTTTACACGGTGGTTTTTCGGACAATCTGTGCCAGTGAACTGTTAGATTTAGGGGGCGTTTGGTTTGTGGAATTTGTTGGAATTGGAATTGGAATTTAAATGAATTGTATTTGAAATTCAATATTTTCCATAAGATTTAGAATTTAAAGAAATTGGAATTCCAAATGCATTTTAGTGACAAAACACTTATAAAGAAAATGGAATTCATCATATGTTACAAACTGTCACCACTTGCTACATACCATCGACCACTGCTGCTGTCGCCGCCGTTGCCGCAGACAATCAACCGCGCCTGTTTTCAAAAACTGGCGGCGGTCGGGGTAAACAGTAGGTGGCGGTCGTCGGTGACGGGGTTGTGTGGCGTTAGCGGAGGTCGGGGGTGGCGGTCTTACAGTGATGAGTGATAGTCGGCGGTTGGGGGCAGGGACAGTCAGGGGTCGTCAGCGGTAGGGGTGGTGACGGTTGGGGTCGGCGGTCGGGGGTGGACGGTGGTGGT
>BJCM01110947.1:0-22098 GCA_018326385.1 Flaveria bidentis | reverse complement strand
GCCAACTCTTGAACTCACCAACCGTTGTGTTGACATTTTAGTATGCTATTCTCAGGTCGTTAACTTCGCTTGCCATTAGGAGCACTGCACGGGTTCATCATGCATTCTAAGACTCTATTTTAAAGACATCTTTGTTGGTTTTTATTTATTAATGTTTAATCATTTGGGTTGGCGCGTGTTTTGCCATATTATGCATTTATATACTTTGGGTTTCTTTACTTACAAAATGCTTCCGCTTAGTTTTCAAGTTTGAACCTTGGTTGATTTTATTCTAATGTTGGCATATAGAGTCGTTCTAAGTAACTATTGACTGTGATCCTGGTTTGTTCACACGCCTCACGGTAAAAATCCGCACGTGGATTTTGAGGGTGTGACAATAATAGTATACGGGGGGAGGGGGAGGGGACCACCTCCATCACCACTGGCACAATAACACAAATCCACATGCATATGCGACTAGATCCACCTCGACCCTACCTGAATCGTAAAAGGGAAGCGGAGCCGATAGAACCTCCACTGCTATCTTAACATCACAAACCTCAAGGAGGTGACAAAAGGGGTAATTAGACTGACCATCACCACCATCACTACTGGAAGCATGAAGCTTCACATCAGCGAGAAAAGGGGGACCGACCGCCACCGTTGTCACCACCTGCAACATGATCGGCGAGAAAACCAAAAGGCATGTCTCATTTGAATAGAAGTAAAAAAGGAAGGTCAACACCCACATAAAAGACAAAGCAACCATATGAAGGGTTGTACGAAACTCTTAAGAACCTGTGCGTAACACTGTTCATCAAACTCGTTTTTTTCATATATAGGTTAATGTCTAATTGATTAAACTATCATGTATGTTTAATTAAATATTGCATAAAAAATTGTTATATAACAACATAATCGTGAGTTAAAGTCATATAGGAAGATTAGATTCAAACGTCATATTGTTTATGAAGCTATACATTAGGGGGTGGTTAAAGCTAAAGGGAAAAACTGAATGAAAGATACCCGAGGTCAGATAATTTTTGAAAATGAGTGACTGAAGTCAGACATAGATTGATATCATAATCCATAGGGGAAAATTATAAGAAACTGGTCTTTGTGGATTACAATATCAATTGAAAAGCAAACACTCAAATCATGCGAGAAATGCAAGGATGCGAGAACTCGAGGATAATAAATAAAAATCTCATCGCACAAATGCTTAAAGTTTCCACATGAGAACTTGATGTTATCGCATGAGAAAATCTGGATGGTATATATATATATATATATATATATATATATATATATTTCCTTTGTATTTCATTATATGTGTTTCATTTGTAAAAGTGCTCTGAGGGTGAGAGAGCAGAAGGTTATGTGATAGGCCGTCCGAGGGAAGCTTAACTCGGGTGGATAAGCTTCAACGATGTAAGCTCTTTTGGCATTGTAATCACTTGATTAATAATATTCTATTGAATTTGTTTGAAGTTCGTTGATATCACACATGCACATATTCGTATTAATTTGACTAGAGTGTAAATCCCTAAATATTCTGGAAACGATTAAAGATATGTAGATCGTAATAAGTATACCATTTAGTTTCGTAAATCATGTTTCACCTAACTAGTTATCAATTTAGCAACTTGGATTTAGTATGATATGTGGGTTAACTAATAAGATAGAAAACATATTATTCTAGAATAACATATTTATTTTGATAGTAATAATGAAATTAATCCAATTTACTAGTGATTATTGGAATAAGTGATAAATATCATATGTTCATTAACAAATTGCTTTTGTTGAGATGAGCACCGCGCGTCAAAGCGGTTGCAAAGCAAGTGATTATGAGGGGAAAGGTTTATGTTTGTGTTTGGGACGACATTATATAGATGCTAAAATAGTAACTGAAATCAGGCCTATGTGTTGTTGTATGTATTATAATTGGTTTACGGTCAAGAATTAAATATATACCATATCTATAATGTTTGCATCTAGTTCCAAAAGTAGTTTTAGCGATTTCTTCTTCTTCAATTTTAAGTTGATGCTAATCAAATTTAAAATCAAAATTGAAAAATGTAACACGCTTCTTAAATTTGATCAAATAAATCATTCATTCTTTGAAACGGATACCAAACTTTAATGGTTACTTTATTTAACTCTTAGAAATCGATACAAATACTCATTGATTTATTTTTGTTTACAAAAAGAATTAGAGGTTATGAATAAATTCTCCAAATTTTTATTAAGTTGTTTTAATTCCTTATCTTTGTTGGTGCTAATCTGTACGAAACTCTAGCTATAAGTGTTGTATCAGGTACATGATTAATCCTAAATCCAACTTTACGATCCGGTGAGATTCCTAGTAATTCTTCCAGAACGACATCAACAAATTTTGTTATAACATATATATCTATAATTTTCTTTTTTATCTTGTCATTTGATATAGCAATCAAATATACCAAACACCCCTTCCTTATTTCTACTCATGTTGTGGCATTTTAAATTACCACAAAAAAAAGATTTTTGCTAAAAGTTACGTAAACCTATGGACATAAAGAAAATTAACGTTTTTGAAACTTTATAAGAAAACACCAAAATCTTTATATAAATTCACTTCTTTGCGACAGTGGCATTGAAACATAGAAAAATTTGACGTCGAAACATAGAAAAATCAACCGAAAGAGTATAACGGAAACAAAAGTCTTAAGAAAAGCAAAATGAATTTAAAGTTAAGTAGAAATAAAAATAAAAATAATAAAAAGTTAAAATAAAAAGGAACGAAAAAGCAAAAGCCTTAAATTATATAGTCTAATTATTAAATTGTATAAACATATTTTTATGAATAACTTACAACCATCTAATATTTTTGTTCTTTCAATTTTAAATATAATACTTATACATATTTTACAATTTAACCCTTATAATCTTTTATTTTTAACTTTGACTTTTCTTATCTTATAAATTTTTTGTTTTCCATTTCACTCTAAATTTTGAGAGTTAACACACCATAAAGTGCGCGTGTTTATGTCTATTTTTTCTCGCTTAACGGCCCCGTCGCAGTGTGTAGTTCAACATTTTTACATCTATTTTTCATTTAGCTTTCTTTTTCTTCATTATTATTTTTTAAATACGATATTTTTCAATCTTAGTGGTCGCTGATGGTGGTGCGATATTTGTATTATTTGACACGGTTTACGCCATCTGTTACAACATGAGGTTTAATACTATTTAAATCTATTTTTGTAGGAAAAAAAGGCCTATTCAAACTTGGGTGAGGGAAACAAATTGGAGGGCTTATGTAACTAGAAGTGAAAAAAACTAGAAGTAAAAAAAAAGTTTGCGTTTTGAGAGTTAAAAATGACTTAACGTGTTTTGTTATAGCAGTGATTTTCCTTCTTTAAAATGTTTTTGAGAGAGACAACGTTAAAGAGTCAAAATCAGTATACATAATTGACATTCTGTTCAGGAATACTTATTCGGACATTAATAATAGTTCCTAAGACCAATTCATTTATAATAATAATTAGGATCTATTTGAAGTGAAATTATTTATTTCAAGTAACAATTGTGATATGGCTTTGAAGTGTTGTTAATGTGTCGAACGAGAAAATTACTAGACAAAAGAAAGAAAACAACTTGAGTCACTAAATTAAAACAAATCATAAATTAAAACAAATCATATTCAGGGTCCATACTCTTCCATACACCCTGTCAACACGCTTGCTCAACTCCCAAGAAAACTTCTCATCCGTAAATTGGCGCTTCACTATCTCATGCTATTTATGATTTCCCAGTTTTAGGCTTTTTATATTGGGATGCAACTATATGCATAAGGAAATATTTGTATGCATAGGAAAAAACATAAAAAGAAAAATTATGTTGAACAGGTAGGAATTAAATGGTTACTAGTGATTTTTAGGGCAAATGATTGAGTTGTAATACTTTAAGACTTCAATAAAAATAGATATATGAAAGGAATAAAAAACAAGAGGTTACGTATTGAATCAGAGGGTTTTCTCACTTACGGTTGGTTTTCTCTTGAATGTTGTCTTAGATCCGGTACTGACATGGACCAACTAATGTACAAGCTTCCAATCGAGAGCATGCCAACAAAATGCCCCGAGGTTTCGTATTTAAGTAATGAAGATAATCGAGTGTTCTAATGTTCCGTTAGTGATCCCATTAGTTGTTCCAAAAATATTTACTAATAAATACACATATGATTTTTAAGGGTAAGACACACAATTTCATAAAAAAAACCGTCATTAAAAGAATCACCGACAATAATTCACTACAGAATGTTTATTTTTTATGATGGATAACTGCAGGATGTTTGAGAGGCATTAGGGACAGACCCTTGAATGTTTATGAAAAGATATGTCTTCTTGACGGAATTTGTCGAAAAATTAGAATTCTTTTTAGAAAAATCATGTGAGATAAAGGAAAATTGAAAATAAAGAAACTTTTTAACCTCCTGACTTTTTTAAGTAAACAAATTTTTTCCTTAATAAAAGAAAATTTAAATTTCAATAATCAAAACTACCAACTATAGGCTAATATTAATATTAACTAACATTTTAGCTAGAGAAAATTCCAACTTTTATTTTTATTACTACAAACAATCTTGGTCTAACATATCATTAACTTCAATTATTTTAATGTGGTGGTGTGTGATGTGTAACGAAAGCAAACAAATACTCTTTCAACAAAAGATTATATGAAAAGTATGTTGCTCGAACCGAGAAAAAAATAAGCGGTTGCATATTAGAACGAACGATAAGAACAAACGAAATCGATTGATACTTACCTTTTAGATGTTGATTGAATTTTTGGAAGGGACAAAACTTATTAAAAAAACGCAATCGGTTAAATACATTAGAGTAAAAAATACTGTCAAATGATTGAATACTTTCAAAAATTTGTTATATTGTAAAAACCAAATTGAAATGGTCCAAGTTATGACCATGTAATGTTCACATAACATGGCATGTACTTAGATATATACAAAGTTAACAATTTTCGAGTTTTAGATTATCATGGTAATAAAATTAAAAGTTAAGGTTGCTACCTTATCATTGAAAATAATATTGATCAATAAATAAGTAAATTAAAAATAGTTTCGTAAAGTTTTACCAAAACACTTATAGTATTCTTAAAATATTGATGATGATGATGATCTTATAGCATTCATAATCTTGATGACGATAAAATTTCAAGTATTTTGGCATGGCGTTGATTTTGATTGTTATCATCAGTATCATCATATATCCATCCATCGGCACCAAATTTAGACACACCTCCCTAGGCATCTTCTTATCGTAATTTATATTATATAAAATATATAATAATAATAATAATAATAATAATAATAATAATAATAAATATAATAATAATAGTAATAACAGTAATAGTAATAACAGTAATAGTAATAACAGTAATAGTAATAACAGTAATAGTAATAACAGTAATAGTAATAACAGTAATATTAATAACAGTAATAGTAATAACAGTAATAGTAATAACAGTAATAGTAATAACAGTAATAGTAATAACAGTAATAGTAATAACAATAATAGTAATAACAATAATAGTAATAACAATAATAATAATAATATTGTAACAGAAAGTTAAAACTGTTAATAATGTTACAATACTATATATAGAATTTATAAATACTATCCAACCAAACTTATTTAAATAAATAAAATCTTGACACAGCTCGGTTTTGAATTGTATTTTTATTAACTGGGTCTAGTATTCTATTTTGCAAGCACTCTTGTAATCCTATCCAAGCAACATTTTCTTAACTCACGTGAAAGATAATGTAGTCAGTTAAAGAATTACTCGGTGGGTAAACAGATTTTTTGCATACATAATATATTTATTGAATTAATTAAAATAATTTGGTTCTCATGACATGTTAAGACTTACAAGGTGAATCATATTAGACAAATAATTACGTTAGAATAATGACTATTAAGTCTTAATGAATAAGACGATTGTATAAATCCGATTTCAATCACCCTCGAATAATCACATAGGGTGAACTTGTCAAGCTAATACATCTATTAATGTTCTTGTGAATAGAATAAATTAACAATTAAGTTAGAATAATGTTCATCTAACTATAAACATATGTTAAATAATTGATTTAACATAGTTCACGTGATTTTTCTTCAAATTAAAATAAAATATTAGAAAATAGGCTACAAATACTCATTTGTTAATTGTATGTGTTAGAATAATAAGATGCTTAACTAGACGTAAAAAATCTTCTCACGGATTAGACAGAATTGATGTTCTAAGTTAGAATATTAATATGTTATAAGTGATAAAGTTGATTTGAGAACTAGGGTTTAAATAAGAATTTAAGGTTTCTAATAATGATTTAAAAATAATAAAATTAACTTGATTAAATAAAATACATTGAATATAAATTAAGATTCTAATTTTAAATAATGATTAATAATAAATGATAGAAAATGATTAAATTTATTTGAATATTAAAATTAAAAGAATTTACAATAATTGAATAAATAAAACTTAAAATAATAAAGTGTGATTTTGTCAAAAATAATTAATTTAATAATTAATTATTAAATATATATATATATATATATATATATTGTAATAAATTTTGATCAATAAAATTTAAATGATGCATTCCTCTTCATAGGAATTTTATAAATATTTGGACCTATAATAA
Organism: Flaveria bidentis; assembly: GCA_018326385.1. Classification (NCBI taxonomy): domain Eukaryota; kingdom Viridiplantae; phylum Streptophyta; class Magnoliopsida; order Asterales; family Asteraceae; genus Flaveria; species Flaveria bidentis. The sequence goes on along the minus strand of BJCM01110947.1, from coordinate 15,407 downwards.
AATTTATAATCCTTTTTATTAATTTCATACCAGTTTTATCGCTTTTAAAAGTATTAAAAAGTATAATTATAGTTTTTAATATTTAAGAATTAATTATTAAGTTTTGTTATTATTTTAAATAATAAGTAATTTTTATATTTTCTGGAATTATATAAAAATCAAAATTTGGTTTTAAAAATAAAATAGGGGCTCCTAGGGTCGAACGCGGTACCTTCTATGTGACTGCAATGTGATATCCGTTGAGCCAAAGCTCATTTCTGATTAGAATCTGGATAATAATAGTTAAATAAAAATTTAAATGAATCCCCAAAATAAATGAACCATGTATTAAATTCAAACCCCGATTTGAATCTATTTATAAAAATAGTTTTAGGGCTTCTATTATACATGAAATAACGAGTGTGCGGATGTTTGCAATATTTACCTATTTTTATGATGAAACTGATTCAAGATGATGATGATTCTCATGATGGTCCAGTTGATGTCATATAGAGCTTCCACATGTGATAAGACTCAATAGCACTCGATCAATTACAATCAATAAGGTTAAAAAAAAAAGGTTTTAATTGAGTTGTAGGTTTAGTATGAACTTGATTAAATAAATCCAACATGTGAGTGTTTCAAGTGGAATTAAGTTCACAGGGAGTAAGAAGGAATCAATTATAGAAGGATTACCTTCTATTATATAGCATCCATTTCATTTGTTTCAGCTCTAACGAATTCATTTATTTGATGCGAGTGATAGGCTTGATTTGGTAATAATTGCACGGTTACAACCCAATTGATTTAAATGTTTTATTTTGCAATGATCACGATTACATTGTTGATCAAAAGAATAATCTGTTTATCCAGGTTTTAATTGAAATTGATTTCATTTGAATGGGGGTATATCGGTTTCAATTGAACAACACTAACAGCCGAGGAATTTATATTGAAACTAGTTCCAGGTTTGAATCTCATGTGCGAACAATATATGGGGAGCGGTTTAATTGAATCATATCAGTTAGATTTCGAATATTTGACCTCGTCCAAGCTCCATCAAAGAGGGGCCAGAGTCCGGTTGTTGGGATAATGGGATTAACAGGCTAGGTTTTAAAAATGTTACACTTTAGTCTAAAGTTTCATAATGTTAGTATTCTATATAGTATGCTTTTAAATTAATTTTTAAATTTTAGAATTTTAAACTCGAAATCTGTTAAATCCTAATGTTAATAAATAATTTACCTTTTAACATTATAAACTTTGAAATTAATTTTTTTTAACTAAATTAATAAAATCTCATATTTGGTGATAAAACTTTCTAAATTAATAAAATACATTTTTATTAAATTGTAAAATTATTATTGAATAAATAAATGAAATATTTAATGCATTTGGACATAATAATAAAACAATATGATTAAATATTAATTTTCATTAGACGAATAATCCAAATGGGATTAGTTTTACAATACATGAGGGTCGAATATTACAGACACTTTATATAAATAGTGGAAGTTTTTTGAAAACATTACTTTAAAATCCACGAAATTCATCAATTGGGATTCTTGCTTTTAGTTGTTCCTCTGATTCTATTAACAAATTGTTTGGGATTCAAAAATTCATTCTTGGCTTCCGTGAATGGCAAACGTGTTGCAACATGTATAATGAAAAAGTATTTTATTTATAAAATAATGATTTTTGTGTGCTTGTTAATATCTACTAGCATTTTACTCTTCAACCTACCCATAAAAATATATTTGTTATACTTTCCTATGGGTGCTACTTGTGCTTCTTGTGGTTCAACATCATTGTATATTTGTTGTTTACTTGTGCTTCTTGTGGTTCAATATCATTGAATATTTGTTGTTACGTAGTATGTGCTTCATGTGTTTCTTGTTATTCATTGTCACATGTATGTTCTTTGTGGCTGATGGTATATTATTCCTCATTGACATTCTATGCTCATTGTTCGTGTTGTACGCTGTTTATCATATTTGTGTAATATTGACGGATTACGTGCTTGAGTTTTCATTGTGGGATACATGTGTTTCTTGTTACTCATATTTTTCAATGTGTGCTTCTAATTGTATGACTTTTTTTTCTCACTATATATTGTGGATCACTATATGCTTGTTGTTGACCACTTTACATTGTTGTTCATTACGTGTTTTTTTATTTTGTTAAATATTGATCGCTCATTGCCATTATGTGTTGCTTGATTATATGTTCCAAGTGTGTGATCCTTGTTATATGTTGTATAGTTCTGCTCATGTTATGTTTCTTGTGGCCTATTCTATGTTGCTATTGATCATTGTGTGATTCATTTATTGCCTCTTGTGGTGTTCATATGCTTATTGAGCTACTAGTTGCAATCATAGACAATAGGAAGTATGATGATACCTTAAGATTTTACCTAGGAACGAGGGGCATGAAGAAGGAAAAGAAAAAATAATAAGTTGTGTATAGCTTGTTGGAATACATGAACGCTAAATGGTAATCTCTAGAAGTAGTAGATGTAGTGAAAAAAGCATAAGGTATACATTATGTGACTAGGTGGAAGGGGCTAATATATTGTTAAACATACATAGTTTTACACATATTAATCCTAGTTTTATGATCACTTTGTATAAATTCTATCAACTTGACTCTTAAAATCATTGATTATATATGTCAATTTGTAGGTTTACGTAAGTTTCTAAATATAAATGGTCAAAGCGAGCATTTAATGGAAAATTCTCAGATACAATGTAGGATAGCATAGTTGTACACTTAGAAGGCACACCCATGCCTATATGTTTTCCCAAGAAGAAGGACCAGCATGAGCTAAGGTATAGCTTGTGCCCAGGCAAGCATTTGATCGACACGACTATGCTCTTATGAGTAATGGTCGTGCCTGACTCTATATTTAAGAACTATATCTTGTCATGAGCTGATATATAACATGTTCCCTATATGATTCCTAACAAACATAGCCATGCCTAGTTTTGGCACAGTGGTACGTGTAGATATCCAAAAGTCATCTCTGCAATCAATAAAGGTACAATTAGAGTACGAACCTGATGGAACTAGAAGATCATCATTTATTGGCGAAAGACACGCTCCTTTCCTCTTTTGGCACGAGCACATGAGTTCTAGGCATCACCTTGCTTGCACTAGCCTTGGCCGTGTCTCCCAAATTTTTAGCTAAATAATATAGCTCTAGATCTCCACTCAAATAGTTGACAATTTTGGGTGAAACCCTAATGTTCTAGATCATTATTTTAGGGGTTCAAGGCTAAAGATGAATCTTTGAAGGATAAACAACATCACGGAAGGATTAAGAAGCATCTATAACATATTCCATTTGGTTTTTGTTTGATTAATTTGTTTCATGCCATGAATTTTGCAAGCTTTGTAAGTGTTCATGTTGTTCTTTTGACCCTTATATGCTAACTACTTATTATTATTTGGTTTTTGATGAAGCGCATTTCATTTTGATAACTTTATGGATTTAATGGTGATTATGATGTAAATGTATGATGAGTTTGTGATTATTATTTAATAAATATCTTGCTTGAATTATTACGAACTTGAATTGGTTGGAAGACCTGTGTTTGTCTAAGTTTCATTCTATCTCTTGCATGTTTGCGTGTATGTTATGTCAATTTTACTAGAATGGTTCATAAAATTATCATACAGTTTTGATAGTAAGATAAGTGTGCATCCTTGCATATATATTTAGAAAATCTAGAATGCATGCTAGGAATTGTTCATGTCATTGTTAGCATGAATCTCTAATTAACATTTTTTTATTTAAGAATCTTAATTTGAAGATGTTCATGAGATTTGTCTAGTTATTATATGACTAAGGATGGTAAGTATGTACATATCATATTTAGTTTTCCCAAAATTTGTAGGATTAAATGATCTTGGTTAGACTATAATTGATATTTATGTTATTTGCTTGATTATATCTCTTGAATTTATTGCATGATCCTAGGTGGTTAAGGTGTAACTCATTATTTAAACTTTTTAATAGATCATATGATTAACTAGTCATAACAGGAGTTTAATCTAAAATTATGTTGATTGAAACCTCACCATAGTTTGAAATGTATTGTTGAATTGTAGTTAAGTGGATTCAAAACTCTAAATGATATTTTTCTCACCTTATTGTTTTTATCATTATAATTCTTTGTTTAGTAGTATCAACATGATAAATTAGTATAATCACCATTGCTTGAAATATTTATCTATATGATTATAAAGGCTAATTATTAGGAGCTAGTGTGTGTAAGGATTATATGCGTGTCTTTGCAAAAGCTACACTATTATACAATAGGTGCATTTACCTATTTTTTGTAGTTTTAGTCCTTAAGTAAGAAACATATTTATAACTTAATTTTGTAATTTTCTTAACAAAATTAATATATATTTTACAGGCATCCAGTTTTTGGTGTCGTTGGTAGGGACATGACAATTCTAAAAACAACCACAACTTTAGAATTAGCTTTTTTAAACTTTACAATCATCATTGTTTGAAATATCTAGTTTTACATTTTTTTTTATTTTCAACGTGTTCATTCTTGGACCCTAAAAGGATCATACATGCCAATTCAAGTGGTGGTTGATGGTTGCTCTGCTAAAATTCTCCCCAAGTTTAAGAAGATATGCGGGTGAAGACTTCTAAGAAGAATAAAAGTGTTGGCAATCCGCATTTGTTTATACGGATGACCAAGAACAAATGTTGACAAGTGTTTGTTCATCCGCATATACAAATGCGGATAGCCAAAAAGAAATGCTAACTAATGCGGAAGTAAATGCAGATTTATCAACAAATGCACATAGTGTTTGTCAATGCTGATGATCAAACACCATTGCTGAAGACAACATAAGAAATGTTGATGAAGAACAAGTCATTTGTATTAGTTAATGCAGATGAACAGAAGAAAATGTTGATTAGGCTTTAGACTTAGACTAGTTTCCTGATGTATAGTACACTGATAGTTTAGTCATTTTGTAAAGGCCTTTTGTCAGCCTATAAATAGAATAGAAAACCCTACTTTTAGGTATCCTTAGACAATCAGAATATTTAGAATCTTCGACAGTCTTATGTTTCAAAGGTGTCTTGTTACTGTATTTTGCTAAACCCTAGCATTTATTGTAACTTTTCACCATCATTAATACAAAGCATTTATGAGTATTTTTAGCATTCAATAATTTGTGATTATATAATTCCATAATATAATTACTGGCTCAATCATCATATTCTATCCTAGTTGATTCACATCAACTGAGAATATCATTCTCACAACCCAGTCAATAGCATTTTCACATCTGCATTAACTAATGCAGATGTTCATCAACAAATGCACATAGTGTTTGTTCATTCGCATTTGTCAGTGCTGATGATTAATCACCAATATTGAAGACAACAGAAGAAGTGTTGATGAAGAACAAGTCATCCGCATTAGTTAATGCGGATAAGCAAAAGAAAATGTTGATTAGGCTTTAGACTTGGACTAGTTTCCTGATATATAGTACAAGGGTAGTTTAGTCATTTTGTAAAGGCCTTTTGTCAGCCTATAAATAGAATAAAAAACCCTACTTTTGGGTATCATTAGACAATCAAAATATTTAGAATCTTAAATGGTCTTATGTTTCAAATGTGTCTTGTTAGTGTATTTTGCTAAACCCTAACATTCATTGTAACTTTTCACTATCATTAATACATATCATTTATGAGTATTTCTAGCATTCAATGATCTGTGATTATATAATTCCGCAATATAATTACTAACTCAATTATCATATTCAATCCTAGTTGATTCACATCAACTGAGAATATCATTCTCACGACCCAGTCAATTGGTATTAGGGCTTCAACTTTTGGTTCATTTTTAGATCTGCTGAGATCTGAACTAAAACTCGATTGATATGTTGATTGAGAAACTATTAGTAAGTTCATCGACTTCTAATATGTATTCATGCTAAAAACTCCTTAAAATATCGACTAGATTCACTGTTCAACTGTACTCGAACCAAGAACACATCTTTGAACAACATATACTACTAAAAAATCAGAGCAAACACATTATCATCATCATAAACATCTGAACTAAAAATCAACAGTATAAGTTACAACAACATTCTTGGACTGTTCTCTTAAAAAAACCAACTACTATTGTTCACAAGAACCTCTATAATAATCAAAAGTTGGTGTTTGGACCTCTTGGACTTAAACTAATCTAATCCGTATTGAAACACTTAAAATATTTTATTATAGTGGATTCACTTGACTTTTCTGAACTTGGTCATGCACTTAAACTTCCTATGCTTAAACACAAATCTGAGTTTAAGCAATGGAAAATCATGTTTATGAATTATATTACATGTGTATATCTAAATTATTGGATTTCTATATGCAAAGGACCTTACTTCCTTGTGTCACTCTCGACTGACCAAGCTACACTATACAAAACAACAAGAATAACCATTGAAGATCCTAACTTAACCCTTGATGATAATGAGTATAAGAAGATAAAGATTGACCTTAAATCATACCCCATTCTCACACAAGCCATAAAAATGGTTGTACTCAAAAGGCTTAAGAAATATGAACAACAAAAGCTATGTGGGATGCACTGCTCTTATGTGTGAAGGAAGCATTGAAGTAGCTAAAATCAACAAAGACAAGCTGGTCTATCAATATGAAGCCGTCCACCACTCCAAAAAGGAGTCAATCTCAAAACAGTTGTATTGATATGTGCAATTGGTTAATGATCTTGGGATTATAGGGGTTACATATAAGGAAAAAGAGATGAACAAAAAGATACTACATAGCCTTCCTGAGAGCTGGAAGCAAAATGTAACCATGCTAAAAACACGCTTGATCTAGAAAGCACTAGTATTGAATAATGATTGCAAATAGTGAAGCTCTTGAACTTGATGAAAGAAGCAAGAACCATAGTGGACCACAAGTCATAGAGGCATACAAATTTCCATCAGAAACTCATTCTATGGAAAATGCATTTATTACTGAAGAAGATGATCTTCTCTTATCAAAAGATCAAACCAAATCAATCGGATTCATTGCTACTCTATCAGTAAGCAAGACATCAACATTAACACAATCAACTGGATTCACTGCCATTCCATCTAGCATGCCAGCAAATAAGAGACCTGAAGATCAAAAGGCTACTTATAATGCCTTGTTGTAAGCTTTGAAGCATACTTAGGAGGAAGACTCGCATCTGCTCATCTAATCCAAGAAGACTTAAAAGATATGGATCCTGATCATGTAGAAGAAATAGATCTATAGTAGCAAATGGTTATGATCGCCATGAGGGCTAAAACGTTTTTCAAAAGGGTAAGGAAGCTAAGTCTAAATGAGAATACCAAACTTGGATATGATAAGTCGAAGGTGAAGTGCTTCAACTGTGGTATGACTAGCCACTTCTCAAGAGAGTCTAATGCTCCAAGAAGAAACAACAACTTTCATAGAAGTTCTCATGGCCAATCATCATCACAACCAAACTCAAGCTTCCAATGAAACAATCAACATCAATATCATCATCAAAGTCAACAACAACAATCTCACCAAAGTCAGCCTTAACTGAGTAATCAAGCTCATGGAAGCAGCCAAAATACTTCAAATGCTCTTGTCATCAGACAAGATGGCGTATGTGATTGGAGCCTGTATGTTGAGCAAGTGAAGCCTCAATTTCAAAATCATGCTCTTATGGCTCACATAAATGATGCCCCAACTCCTACGCCATCCGAGGTAAAATCTAATCTTTTACAGTAACAAATGCATTGCTGAACTGCAAGGATACCGTGAACACAATCACAAATTAGATCCTAAAACTAAAGAAGAAAAGGTAAAATCAGAGATGCTTAAACGTGAAATGAAGAGTTTTGAGATTAAAATCAAATCAATAATGTATGACATTGAAAAACTGCATGAGGAAAAGTATACTCTTGCAGCTAAAAATGAAAAGTTAACTGAAATTTTAACTCAATCTAAAGCTGAGCAATCAACCACTAAAGTTAAACTTGAAAAGTTTCAACTATCTCCAGCAAAGCTACAAAAGATGCTTGATTCATAAAAGGATCCTAAGGACATGACTAGGATTGGACACAATTCATCTCCACCTCCATACAATGACAATTACACCATGCCCGAGTCACTCACTTTTTCTAAGCAAATCGAACCTAAAACTATTGAAACTAAATCAGTAGTTTCACAGATAACAAATCCTCAAAACAAACCAAGTGTTTATATTAAAACAAATAAGGACAAAATCAAGTTAGGTTATCCCATTAAAATCAAAGAGTGCTCAGACAAGTCTGTAAATGTCATTAAACCAAGAAGGCTAGTCAAAGTAATAATGCCATTTGTGAAGTTCATCCTTAAAATTGTCAAAGAAAAGAAGAAAGTTGAAGTTTCTGTGAAACCATCTGCTAAAAGCAGATCTGATTTTGAGATTAAATCTCCAATCAATTCAACCAAATTAGACAAAATTTCACCAAAAAACAAAGGGAGAACTCCTCTGATTTCAAAGATAAAGATCAAAATAGATCCTCAATCATCAAAACCAAAGCAAGGTGTTGGTTTTGATATTTTCAATAAAGATTATGTGAATCAACAAGAAAAGGATGATAGAAAAGGCAAATGGAAACAAACTAAAGAGTAAAAAATAATGGTGGTATGAGCCAAACTACTAAAAAGGCTGATGTTGCTTCCTTACCAAAATCAAAGATTGAGACTCAATTGAAAACTGGGTAATCTACTGAGACCTCAACTTCAAGATCTGCATCAAGAGACAAACACATGTATTGTGAGGTGTATAAAATGTCAAATCACAGAACTATAAAGTGTCATTTCAATCAATACTGCTCAATCTGTGACATGAATAATCATTCCACCAATAATTATTATTTTAACAAATATTGTTTTGTATGACTAACCACAACACATCTGATTTTTTCTTCAAAAAAAGAGGCTTGAGAATTCCATAAAACAAGCCCATCTCACCAATCTCAACTGTGAAACCCAAAATCAGAAGTTGTTTTTATAACCAACAATCCAGGGTTTCAACTTCTGATGATATCTTCTGTAATCAAAAGGAGTTAAAGAGTGTTAGAAGAAATGTAAACCAAAATATCAAACAAACACATGATTTTCATTCAAGAGAAATCTAAAATGAGATTTGAAAATAAAAAACGGGTCAAATTTCTTCAAAGAAATAGGGACCAAAGGTTTGAATACTCTTCTGACTCCTCGGTTGAAGTTGATGAGATGAAATCAATGATCTTAACATAAATCAAACAAAACTTCATCATCTAAGTCTCAATTCAGAGGAAAATATCAAGAAGTTATTGTTATGGATAGGAACGGGAAACCCAAGACCATCATGGCTTGGGTTCCAAATTCTAACTAGTTTTTTTTGTGCTTGTAGGGTCGTCCATACAGGTCCAACAACATATGGTATGTGGACAGTAGATGCTCCCGACACATGACTAGAGACAGTTCCCTCCTTCATGACTTCAAGCATATTTAAGTACCTATTATGGCATTTAATGAATATTCACAAGGTGGCAAAGTTACGGGTGAAGGATTTGTGACAAATTGATTACTGAGTTTTGATAAAGTGAACTATTATGAAAAACTGAATTTCAATATGCTTAGCGTGTCACAGATCTGCGACTAGATATATTCCACTCTTTTCACCGACACCATTGCTACATTCTGAAACCATGATTTTAAATTCCTGAAGAATAGGGTGTATTGAAAACTCTGAGGAAGAATAATACGTATGTCTTAAACCTTAATTCTGCTTCAACCAAAGAAGAAACATATCTTCTGTCAAAAGCATCTTTTGATGAGTCACAACTTTGGCATAGAAAGTTTGGACATACCAATTTCAAAAACATGAATATGCTGGTCAAAGGAAATGATGTAATTGGTTTACTACCAAAAGAATTTCATTTTATTAATCATTTTTCAGCGTGTCTCAAAGGGAAACAACATAAATCTTCCCATAAACCAAAGCTTGTGAACACAAACAATTCTCCATTGAAGTTACTTCATATGGATATTTTTGGACCAACTCATGTTTTGAGCATTGGAAAGAAACAATATTGTTTGGTGATCAAAGATGACTTTTCCAGATTTACATGGATCTTCTTCTTACTTCTTAAAAACAAAGTGTCCTAATTAATAAAAGATTTCATTAGCAAAATTGAAAATCAACTTGATTTGAAAGTTAAATCAATTAGAAGTGATAATGGGACTAAATTTAAAAATGAAAATTTGAGTTCATTTTGTTATAGTAAAGGCGTTGCATATCAATTTAGTGCAGCTAGAACTCCTCACAAAATGTGGTAGGTGAAAGGTGAAATAGAACACTAGTTGAAGTAGCATAAACAATGTTAGTCAATGCTAAGCTGCCAACTACCTTTTGGGCAAAAGTAGTAAACACATTGTGCTTTGTACAAATAGAACCTTGTTTGTCAAAGAAAACAACAAGACTCCTTATGAACTTATTTTTCACAGAAAACCATTTATTGGATTTTTAGTCATTCGGTAGTCCTATATCAATATTAAACACCCGAGACCATTTGAGAAAGTTTGCCCCTAATTATGATAACGGATTTGTTGTAGGTTATTCCTCTATCTCAAAGGATTTTAGAGTGTTTAATCCTAAATTAAACATTATTGATGAATCAACAAATGTTCAATTCAATGAGCATTCCTTTCCCAAGTCAACAAATGGTCTCGGCTGGTTGTTTGATATTGACTCTTTTACAAGGTCATTTGATCATTTTCACTTGTCAACTACAGGAAACATACACTTAGATGGATCCTCTACTACAATAGAAAGAATAGAAGACTTTCCAATGATTCCTCCAATTTCTTCTAATTCTCATGATGTAGATATTCCTCTAATCCTGTAAGACAAGAACCTCCAAAATGTGAGTGTATTAACTGAAGATGGTCCAAGTATAATTCCATCTCCTTCTGAAGAACCATCAAATGAAGTGAGAAATCAAGACCCAACTACCACTACAGTTGAAACTGTAAGAAACCAAGATGATGAAAGACTTGGATTACTTTCATCACTCTCCCACATCACAACATGAAAATGCCTCTCACCAAGATGATCTAAATGTCTCCAACCTTGATGTATCTATTGTTGGTGACTCAATTCCAACCACCATAATACACAAGAATCATCTAGTGGAAAACATCATTAGTGAACTTAATGAACAAGTGACAAGAAGCAAGTCAAGTATTACAAACATCTTTTTGTTCTCTTGCTTTTTGTGTCAAACAGTACCCAAGAATATCAAAGAGCCTCTTCAAGACAATAGCTGGATTGTGCAATGCAGGAAGAGTTGCTACAATTTAAGAAACCAGAAGTATGGCAACTGGTGAACCTTCTAGAATGGTAATACCCTATTGGTACCAGGTGGTTATACAGGAACAAAACTGATGATTGAGGAATTATCATCAGAAATAAAGCAATATTGGTGGCTCAGGGGTATATACAAGAAGGAATTGACTATAGTAAAGTTTTTACTCGTGTTTCCCAATTAGAAGCCATAAGAATCTTTCTTGCATACTCAGCATCCATGAATTTCACTTTTTATCAAATGGATGTGAAGTGTGTCTTTCTGTATGGAAAGATTACCGAAGAAGTCTACGTGAGTCAACCACCAGGCTTTGAAGACCTAGATTTCCCACACATGGTGTACAAGCTTGACAAAGCCTTATATTGTCTTTATCAGGCCCATCGAAAGTGGTAGGAGACTTTATCATCTTTTCTTCTTGAACACGGGTATAAAAGAGGAAAGATTGATCAGACTTTCTTCCAAAAAAGAAAAGGAAAAGACATGTTGCTTGTCCAAATTTATTTGGATGATATCATCTTTGTTTCTACAAACAAACAACTCTGTAAAGACTTTGAAGACCTTATGCATTCAAAATAAAAAATGAGTGCTATAGGGGAATTCACATTCTTCTTAGGAGGACAATTCTAACAAATGGTAAATGAAATCTTCATCAACCAATCAAAATATGTGGAAACAATGCTTAAGAAGTTCTATTTTGCAGATTGTCAGTCCATCATAACTCTTGTTGATACTAAACTGAAGATTGAGTCTGATCTAGAAGGCATATCAGTGGATTAGACTCACTATCGATCTATGATAGGTTCACTTATCTTTCTAATAGCTAGTATGTCTGACATTATGTTTGGTGTTTGTTTATGTGCCTAGATATCAAGAAGATCATAAGGAATCAAATGTAAATTTTGTCAAGAGGATATTTTGATATCTTAAGGGCAAGCCTGCTCTCAGATTAAGGTATCCAAAGGAAGATTTCAATCTCTATGCCTACACCAACAGAGACAACGGGGTGATGCAACTTCAATAGGAAATCCACGTCTAGCGACTGTCAATTTCTTGGTCCCAAAATGGTCTCCTGGAAATGCAAGAAGCAGGAAAATGTGTCTGTTTCAATAGCAGAAGCTGAGTATATAGTAGCATCAGCTTATTGCTCTCAAGTTTTCTGGATTCAAAACTAGATACTTCACTGTGGTTTTAACTTCTTACACACTCTAATTCATATTGACAACACAGTAGTAATGTTTATCACAAATAATCCTATTCAACACTCAAAAACAAAACATATTGAAATTAGATATCATTGTTTGGTGTTTGTTTATGTGCCTAGATATCAAGAAGATCATAAGGAATCAAATGTAAATTTTGTCAAGAGGATATTTTGATATCTTAAGGGCAAGCCTGCTCTCAGATTAAGGTATCCAAAGGAAGATTTCAATCTCTATGCCTACACCAACAGAGACAACGGGGTGATGCAACTTCAATAGGAAATCCAGGTCTAGCGACTGTCAATTTCTTGGTCCCAAAATGGTCTCCTGGAAATGCAAGAAGCAGGAAAATGTGTCTGTTTCAATAGCAGAAGCTGAGTATATAGTAGCATCAGCTTATTGCTCTCAAGTTTTCTGGATTTAAAACTAGATACTTCACTGTGGTTTTAACTTCTTACACACTCTAATTCATATTGACAACACAGTAGTAATGTTTATCACAAATAATCCTATTCAACACTCAAAAACAAAACATATTGAAATTAGATATCATTTTTTGAGAGATCGTGTTGAAAAAGGTTTAATCAAATAGATTCAGGTCAACACTGACAATCAATTGGCTGATTTATTTACCAAGGTGTTTGAACTTAGTCGGTTTGAATTCCTAGTTCAATCAATTGGCATGATTAACCTTAAGTACAAATCAAAAACTTCAAAAACAATTCAAAAATATTTTAAAATTACAAAAAACAAGTCATTTTGTTAAAGTATATGATATACACTGCAAATTTGGGAAATGATATAATTACAATCGTTATATCATTTACTATGCTTATTTGAAAATCTAAAAGACTGACTTGACTTATCTGATATATAGGAAGGCTTAACTTGGAAAAGAAGATAAATGCAGTGATAAATTAAAACTCATATTACACTGTGAAGCATTCATCTCAGAGTATTAGTAAGTATTATCTTATCTTAATGTGTGTGTGTGTGTGTTGTAACCTAAGCACACAAGTTAATGATATCTTATGAATCTCATTCAAGCACCTCAGTTTCTTCTCTATTTTGTTGAGCAAATATCTAAGGAAACAAGGACATAGTGTTGATGTCATGATCCAAAAAGGATTCCCAATATGGAACACTTGTACTTTGGATGCATCAATAAAAGAAATACATTCCTTGTGAATGAACAAAAGAATCCAACCAAGGATCACCTTCCAAAGTAAAGTGAGAAAGAATCCCAATGAGGATCAAATAATCAAAAGGATGAAAGAAAAAGAATCCCAATATGGATCAATCAAAGTAAATGTTCATAAGTTAAATAACATGGTCATGTAAGTTGTAATAAAGTTATACCATACATATCATGAAGATAGTTGATCTTAACATGCTTTTGAGTGTGAGGTACATGTTGGATAATCAATCAAAAGATGATAAAGATCACTTGCGTCACAATTTATCCAAAATTGAGTTTAAGAGGACAAACATACCTTCAGTCAATAAGCTCATAACCATGTTTGTTTTACTAACAAAAGTTTGCACTTGTGTAATGTAAGACTGATATGATCACAAGAAAGGTATATTTCATCTTCATGTACAAACAAGAAAACAAAATTCATATAATTATTTTTCATTCAAACTTTTAAAAATCTTTAAAGTTTTTATATCACATGGATATAAACTTTAGGGGCGTAATTTAAAATTATGATTAGTTTGTACTAATGTTTCCTTTCTTAAAATATAACAATAAAAAAGAAATTGACTGTGTTGGTACAGAAGTTATACTATAGTATCTCAGTTTATGCAGAAATATAGAAGCATAAAAGTCCAAGATCAGTTAACACTGGAAAACTTGTATCATATCTGATATACAAGTCAATCCAAGCAAGAATTGATTATCCAAGAAATAGTCAAACTTCATAAGAATCAAATCAAAATACTCAAGTTCATAACAGTCAAAAGCAAAAGACATTTCATTATAACAGTCAATGTATCAACAGATAAACAACAAAGAATCTACACAGCTAAAACATTAATTATTAACAAAGTTCAAAAATTAATGTGGGTAAGAACATTGGTTAATGCGGGTGAAGGTAACCCATACATATAGCCAATACGGATGACTGATTTGATTTAAGAAAATCACAAGTGAAATTAATGGACAAATTTGTTCTACCGCATTTCCTTCATCACCAATGCGTACCACAAGTCGTCAATAAACTTATGCGGACAAATTTGTTCTTTCGCATTTGTATATGTGGACAACGTTTTGTTCTTCTGCATTTGAATATGCTGACAAGATTGATTAACCACATTTCTTTTAATGTTGATGATTAGTGTTGAAAATTTGTTGTGTATTTGTATCAATAATTAAATAAAGTGTGCTTACACTGTTCAATCATGATGGTTGAAGATCAAGAAATATGAACTGCTTAAGTGTTCATTCGCATTTGTTGAAGTAAATATTGTAACAGTAAAACTTGTTCTATCGCATTTGCTACAGTATACAAATGCTGACATGTTTACACTTTGTTGACATATATGTACCTAGTTTCTGATTTTAATGTAATATGTCTTTATTGTTTTACACATATGTAATAGATTGGGTACTTAATGAAATACAAATGTTTGGTTGTGCTTATAATGTTTATTATTTCATTAATTAGTAGTTTAACGCTTATTGAATTGACTATATAGGTTTGTGGTTGTATGAACTAATATTAATAATGATTAATAAATATATTCAAACTTAGTAATATGAAGTTCTCATGCGAATGGCCCATGCTAATGGACCATACGCATGAACAACTTCATGCGAATGACTCA
>BJCM01110934.1:0-16757 GCA_018326385.1 Flaveria bidentis | reverse complement strand
AACCATTAGCATGGTTCAGTCGTGCGATTGAGTCATGCGGTTGGTTCATACGCACGACTGAGTGTTCAGTCGTGCGACTGAGCCATTCTTATATGACAATCGTACGACTGATCCAGTCTCCTGGTTCAGTCATGCCACTGAGTCATTCGCATGATGTTGTTCATGCGTATGGTCCATTAGCATGGGCCATTCTCATGATAACTTCATGTTGTTAAGTTTGAATGTATTAAATATCATAATGTTATTTATATTAATTCAATCAACCACAAACCTATATAATCAAGTCAATATGCATTAAACAACTCATTAATGAAATATTAAACAATACAAATCACAATCAAATATTCTCATTTCATTAAGTACCCAATATTACATAAGTGCAAGACATTCAAGACATATTACATTGAGATCAGGATCTAGGTACATATATGTATCAACAATGTCAATTTATATTATAAATAAAATAAAATTTAAAGAAGTGAGTTACATAATAGCACATTATTAAATAATGTATTAATAATATGTATTAAATAATACAAGTTAATTAAATGGAGGCAAAAGTAAAACTATTATATAAATCACTTGTACTCTATATTTAAAATGTTGTATAAGTGTATTACACTTTAAATGAAATTCAATCTTATCATTCTAGGATGTATTATATAGTAGTATAGATACATATTTATGTGTGTGTTTTATTTAAGTTATGTAATATAAAAAATCACAATAATGGAAAAATATTGGAAGTTAATTTTTTTCAAATAAATATAAAAACTTTTTATGAAACAATAAAAAAACTCTAATATTATCTGCTGTAATTATTTTTGTAAGTGATAATATATATTGACTTTTAATTGATGAAAAGAAATTCTTAATACTCTTTATTTCTAAATTTGCAGCGATTAAAAGTTATTTTAAATAAATCTTTTTGAAAGGCTTGTAAAATAATATTCATGTTCATAATAAGAATTTCTAATTATAATTATTTATAATTTATAGAGTTAATTAGATGAAAGGTTACTGTGCATAAATCTGTTTTCACTTTCGTTCTCTATGTTTGAAAATTACAAGGTTGGTACAAAGGTTTGTCAAAATATAACACAAAAAGGTCCCCGCCATAGATTTCCATTATCTTTTTCCATTACGTCCTAGTAAAATGGCCAAAATACCGTTGACTATTAAAAAAATAATATTTATGAAAGATAGGACCCACAACTTAATATCAATCTTAAAAGTCTAACCACTAGTATTCTACCAAGCCACCACCACCACCATCCTACCAGACCATCACAATTACCCTCACCGCAACCCACCACATCAGCCCAACTCTCTCCCCCTTACTATCATAGTCCCCTCCCCTCCCTTTATCCTCATCGTTAACCTGCCACTACAGTCTACCACCGTAATCCAATCGTTTCTTACTCACCGGAACTGTAGGATCGATGTTTGTTACTAAAACTTTGTTTTTTTCTCAAACTCACTTAATCATAAACGGTTTAGATGAAGCAGAATCTCTTCTAAAAGTTGATAATAATATAGTAAGTAACAAAGAACACAAGGACATAATTTTCAAGGTACTTGTATATATTACTTCTCAACTCAAAGTATTGCAAGACTCTTACAAACATATTACAAAAGTTACAATGAGAAACTATATATACAATCACTACAACCGGATATACTTTTATTCCAGCTGGAAACCTATGAATAAAGCAAATACTACAAAGCTAAAGTTAAAGTATCTTAGATAATGTCTTATCTAAGATTTGGTAGTCATGACATGTCCATGACTTATATTTTGTCACCAACTAAAATGGAATAAAGTATGGTCAACTACATGGGTTTTAAGAAAACACCATGCAATATATCCGAGGTCTGCAGTGGAGTGTCAGAAGGACCATACTTATGTCCACTGGTTCATAGTAGTGTCTTCCGAAGGTTAATTGGCTTCGGAAGAACAAGTTCTTTCGAGGCCAATTATACTTCAAAAGAGACTACTTCTTCCGAGGCTTGGGGACTTCTACTTCGGAAGTCATTGTCTTGGAATCTTCTAAGTCTTGAACTTCGAAAGAGAAGACTTTGACTTCGGAAGTTGGAGTTTTCCTTCGGAAGTTGTTCTTGAACTTCATCTTCAGTAGAAATCCTTTTGCCTTTGGAAGTTCCACACTTAGCTTCGGAAGTCGTTTATTAGTTGTACCAAAATTGTCTAAATATTTGGTTTTCATTGCACCAGCCTTTCTAGATCCAACAAACTCTCCTTAGGCTGATGCTACCGAAACTTCCCTTATTCCTGCTTCTCAAAACCTTCAGCACCAGGGACAAAAGATCTTTATCCTTTCTTTTTTCTTCCCTAAAGTTATGCTGAGAAGTTTGTACAAGTCATTAGTGGACAGAAGATCCAATCTGTCACTCTGAATGACATGCACCCTTTGTTACGCCCCCTGAAGAGAGTTAGTTGACATGAGTTATATATAGTCATACTCCCATCTAACAATGGATTTATGGTTTAGGACCTTCAACCATTTAAAGAATGACTTTGCATTTGTTTGTTAATCTTTTTCTTTCCTCCTCCTTTCTTAGTTTCAGCTCCTCTTTAATCTTGGTCTTTGTAATCAGCTTGGCCAAATGAAGGTTGCTCAGATGATTCTTGATGTGAGCAGCTATCTCCAAGTTGGTGGGGTTAGATAATGGCTTCTCTGCTAACTCAGCAATATCAAATCTGCTTAAGTATAGCAAAGATAAGGCCTTGAGCCTATTTATCTCACCAATCTCTCTCTTAGCAACAAAGTTGTGAGAAGAGTCTTCGAACCTCCACTGGATGATCTTCTTTCTTGGTAAAAAGGGATTACTTGGCACTCTATCCCTTTTCTTGGAATCCATTAGTGTCACTAGCCTTCTTCTTAGCTTGTTCTCTTCATCATATAGGGAATCAGAGTTGAGGCCAAGGAGTTTAGCGGCTTGGTCAAGTGTTCCTCTAGGCAGATCAAGGAATTGATCTCCTGTGAGGGAACATGAGGAGCCACCAACATAAGTCAATTTGACAGACTCCTCACAAGAGATGTCGCTCAAAGTAGTACACTTGATGACCTTCATCTTGATCTCCTTAAACTCCTCTAAGGAGAGATGTTTGGAAGGTTGAGGGGATGGTTTGAGTGGTTGTTAGGTAGGTAGTGGTGTTTCGGTTTTGGGAAGTCCTTTGGGTTTGAGGATGGGTAGTTGAGGTGGTTATGGTGATGGGGCATGTATAGGGGATGGTGTAGGTTCAAGGGTGTATGTTTCAGAGATAGGTTCAGTTTTAATGGGAAATGGGAAAGAGATTGGTTTAGGTTGTGGTTGGGGTTGAGGTGTTGGTTTGAAGATCATCCCATGTCCCCTTCTATACATCTCCTTTCTTTTCCCTGTGCGAATGTAAGCCTTGATGTCACTGACATGTCATTGTAAAGTCTTCTCAGACATGGGACCCACCTGCCTGCCAGAGAAGCTATGAGCCTGGAGATAGTTCTTCATCCAGGTCTTATCACCAATCTTACTAACAATAGTGAGTCCTGCTTCTTCTTTCTTTTTCTTCTTCACCCTCAGTTTCTCCTTTGCACCTTTCTTTCTCTCCTTCTCCATTTGATCTTGCTCTTTGTCGAAGAGCCATATGTTCGTATCATTTTCATGTGGAGACAAGTCTTCTTGAGAGAGGTTAGGAAAGTTATCCTTTCCCTCCTTAGCTGCAAGTCAGCCTCTCTTTCCTTCTTCTCCCTCTCTTCCTCTAAGGCCAACCTTACTTCCTTTTCTCTATGTTCAATTTGCAGCAGGGTTACCTTCTCAAACTCAATCAGCTCCTCTAATGGTAGTAGAAGCACTTCTTCACTGACAGCTCTAAGCTTTACAAGCCTGTCAATAATTTCCAACCTTCTATGATTTTTGATAGCCTCCTGGTTGGCTGCATCTGCTTTGTTGCTTGCAGCTAACAGCTTCCCGATTGGGTGTCTACATTTCCTCTTAAGCTTTTCTAACCTTTCTTCCTCCTAAAGCTCTCCGCAGTCATCTTGCTCTTTCCTTTGACATCTTCGGAAGTGCTAGACTTTAGGGGTTCTTGGATGGAAGTTTTAGGTTGAGAGATGGTGGTTGGAGCTTGTTGTAGTGATGTTGTTTAAGTGAGAGGTTGGTTGAGAAATCCTCACTGTTCACCTCAGATGCAAGTTCTAGAATTACATCTATCATAACTAGATCATTAGGTAGGGAAAATATTCCTTTCGCAGCTTCCATCTCACCTTCAGAAGATTAAAATTGTTCTTCCGAGGCTTTGACTTCAGCTACAGATGTCTGTGGCAATGCACTCTCTGTCCCAATTGTTTTAGTTGTTGGGCCATCAGTTTCCATTTCCCCTTTGAAATTAATCTCAGGTTCCCTGTAGACCTTAGGTTGACCAACTTCTTGAACAACGATAGAAGGTGCAATCAACCTCTGAAGCTCTTCAGCTCCAAAGTATGCCACAACAACATCAAGGCTTGGTTGTTTAACGGATGATCCAAGCAGGAACTTGGAAAATAACCTATTCAGATATATGATCATCCTTTGATCCATTTGAAGAACAATTGGAGGAGGTTTAGGAAAAACTGTTGCTTGATGAGCAGGGTATCTTGAAGTTAGAGATGTTAAAGCTTGTAAGGTTTCATATAAGGCTGATGCAATCCAATACATCCAAAGTCTATCTTGTATGCATGCACAGAAGTACTAAGTAGAATTCTTCGGAAGTTTCACACTATGCCTTAGCAAATTTTCTATGTGTGAAATCTTTCGAAGCCAAGACCAACATCTTCTGAAGCCAAACATGAAGTATTCCGAAGCTTCAAAGACAAAGTCTTCCGAAGCCAACAAATGAAGAAAAATTTCTTCTGAAGACTTTTGAGTACATGCTTTATCTGATGTACCTTTTATCATAAAGTTGGACCACCTTTCCGCTGCAACTCTGTTGACTCACCAACTTTCACAAGTTGGTGAAATGATAATCCTTTTGGTAACTATACATTGAGGTCTTGAGTATGTTACTTTATACTTTATCTACTTTTATCCTTTCTATAAGATATTAGGATGTGAGTTATGGCATGTCATAGTCACTAGTCAAAAGGCAATCTGTCTTTTGTCTCTACATTGATTTTGTTATTTCCTAGATCATGTATCCAGCTGGCCTTCAAAGTATGGCCGGGTGTAGGATGTAGTATAAAGTATCTCAGGTCCATTGTATCTTTCTTGATGCTTTGTAACACTTGTAACGAACTTGAGAGCAATATACAACATTCTTGAAAACCAAACACTTATGTTATCTTGTTCTTGTTCTTGTTCTATCTCTTTATTACTTGTGTTTCATTTTATCAAAGAGTGACTAGTTACTAGTTCGCTATTTGATATGTTAAGTATTCTAAATCACTCTCCTTATTGTGTGTTGTGTTGTAAGTGGTCATCCCTTAAACAGTCCTGCAAGTGGTATCAAAGCATCCCAGGCTCTGGATTGTAAGATCTCACCGTCTTAATATCCCTCACACACACCAAATACTTAACATCCTAAATGACAACTATCACTAAAGATGATATGGTAACTGGAACCATGACAAAGTACCAACTGATCACTCCTAAAAACTTTGACACTTGGTGCTAAAGAATGGAAGGTTTCATCAAGACACAAGACTCCAGAATATGGGAATCTGTTGTCTCAGTAGCTGGAGGTGGTATGATTCCAAAGGTTGTGGCTGATTACTCTGATGAAGACAGGAATAGAGTAGAGATTTATTAGAAGGCCATGACAGCCCTTCAAGCTACTATTCCAAACTCCGTATATAGAGATTTCAAGAAATGCAAAACAGCTAAGCAGCTGTGGGATGCACTGCAAACTGATGTATGAGGTGTCTATTGAAGCCAAGGAGAAAAAGAAAGACCTCCAGAAGCAGCAGTTTGAAAACTTCACCTTTAAAACAGGTGAAACCATGACTGAACGATGCTTCAGGTATCTTGAGATTGTGTACACTCTAGTAGATGTTGGAGCAACTCTTCACATGACTTTGTGTCTTCTAATGAAAGCTCAGAAAAATTTCTTTTCACCCTTGAACACCTGGACTGTATCCATCCAGATGATCTGGAGTACATGGAAATAGTCCAGCAAATGACTCTTCTCACTCACAAAGCCAAGAAGTTCTACAAGAGGACATGAAGGAAGTTTCCAAGAAATGCAGCCAGTGGAAAGTCTGGGTTGGAAAAAAGCAAAGCCAAGTGTTACAACTGTAACCAAATAGGTCACTTTGCAAGGGAGTGCAAGGCACCAAGGACAAATGGTGGCCAAGGACAAAAAAAGTTTGTTATCAGAATAAGTAAGTACTGCGATCTAATGAGATAGCTTCTCCACACACCATCTTCTCTGTAAGATCTATAGGTGTGGAACTTGTGAAGATGAGCTTTCCCTTATAGACCCCTTGACTAAAGAGGATGAAGAAGTGATAGTGGAGAATGCCTTTAAGAAGAGTGAAGAAGAGGACTAAGAAGGGTCACTATCCTTTTGAAGAGAGTAAGAAGACTTGGATGACCAAGTCTATGAGAAAGAATTTGATCAGGAAGAGCAAAAGAAAAGCAAAGAAGGCTCAGGAGATCACAACCATCCTCAACTCTAAGAAGAAACAAGTTTTTATCTCTGCAGGATTTGAAGTGGTAAAGTCTGAATATACTAACTTGAACTCTAGTACCAGGACTTCTAGTTTAGTATCAACTCATCTTAGCAACAAGAAGAAGGTTGATCAGTTGTGTACCACTGCTGCACAACCTGAACCATCCAACTCCAAAGGAAGTCCTCACCCTAAAAAGACTTCCACTGCATCTACAAAGATAAAGGTAGAGAAGGAACGTGATCAAGTTCAGCCTTGTTCATAGAATATGGCTCTTAGGAAGAAGAAAATAGAATGTGTTATGTGTGAGAGTACCTCTCATCTTGCTAAGGATTGTCCTTACAATCCAAAAGGCACTCTTCATATGACCAAGAAAGAGCTTTCTAAGAGTTTCAAGAAGAATTAAGCTTCGGAAGGAAAACGTTTTCCTTTCAGAAGCTCCAAAATAAGGATGAAGGCAAGTGGACAATTGCCTTCGGAAGAAAATTTGGTCTTGGAAGAGGGAATACTTCCAAAACACTAAAGCCTGCTGCAGGGTAAGCAAGATCATTCGAAGGTCCAGTCATCAAAACTTCCAAAGTTATTTAAACTTTCGAAGTATTGAAGGTCAAGTCTAAGCTTCCAAATGTGGTGTGGAAGACAAAGAAAGACCAAGTGACTGAGATTTCTCCATCAACAACAGCAAAAGATCCTCAAAACACGACTATATGATCTATTACGGTTGCATTACCTTCAACTTATTTTGATAAACCCAAGACAAATAAGGGTTGGGTTTCCAAATGTAACTAACTATCTCTTTTGTGTAGGAACAACTAAAGACAAACAAGAATGTATGGATCATTGATAGTGGCTATTCCAGGCACATGATAGGCAATAGGTCGCCACTCCAAAAAATTGAAAAGATTAATGGAGAACCAGTTTCTTTTGGAGGAGATGCTGGTGGTTACATTACTAGAAGGGGCAAGGTCGCAAATGGTAAGCTCAACATTGAGAAGCTAAACTTTGTCAAGGAGCTTGGATACAATCTTCTGAGTGTATCTTAAATTTGTGATCAGATTCATAACATGCTCTTTACTGAGCATGAGTGCATTGTTATCAAGCCCGGGGTGGTTATTTCTCATGAGCATATCCTGCTTAGAGCCTCCTAGAAAGGGAATATGTACAAGATGGACTTGCCAGAAACATCTCCATCAGGAGAAGTTTCATGCTTTCTATCTAAACCAAATAATGATGAGTCTTTCCTCTGGCATAAATGAATGTGCCATGTAAACTTTAAGAACATGAATAAACTGACTAAGAATGATTAGGTAACTGGAATGCCAAAGAAAGAGTTTACAAGTGATGATCAATTTGTTGCATGTCTGAAAAGGCAACAACACATGGTATCTCACAAGCCAAAGGAAAGAAACTCCATCACTACTCCCGTACACTTGTTACATATGGATCTCTTTGGCCTACCAGTGTAATGAGTGTAGGAAGGAGCTCTTATTGTTTGGTGATCACTATTGACTTTACAAGATTCACTTGGGTCTTCTTTCTTAGAACTAAGGATGAGACATTTGAGATAATGAATAATTTCATCTTAAAAAAATAGAACCATTGTGATCACAAGGTCAAAACCATAAGATGTGATGAAGGAACTAAATTCAAGAACTAAATCCTAGATACATTTTGTGATGAAAAGGGTATTACAAGACAATAGAGTGCTCCCAAGACTCCTTAGCAAAATGGTGTTGCTAAGAGGAGAAACAAGACAAAGTTGCAAGAACTATGTTGTCTAACAATAAGTTGCCCATCACCTTCTGGGCAGAGGCAGTCAACAATGCCTACTATGTGCAGAACAAAGTTTTAGTGGTTAAGACACTTGGTAAGACTCCTTATGAACTTTGGCATAAGGGGAAACCTTTCATTAGTTTTTTCAAGTCATTTGGATGTCCTTGAACCATCTTGAATACCAAAGATCAAGTTGGCAAGTTTGCTGAGAAATCAGATGATGGACACTTTATTGGATACTCTTCCCAAGCTAAGGCTTATAGAGTATATAATTTCAGAACTAGAATAGTTGCAGAGTCAGCCAATGTGACCTTCAATGAATACACACCCAGTGTAAATGGTTCTGGTCCTGATTGGTTATTTGATCTTGATTTAGTTACTAACTATTTTAACAAATCTTTTGAGAATGTTTCAGGATCTACGAAAATCTTACCAACAGGTGATCCTAATCCAAGATTTGAGCTGAAAAGACCTTCAAGTTATACATCTTTAGCTCAAGTTGTAAGTAATCCTACAAATGAAGTTTCTATCAGCACAACACTGACAAACTCAGCTGATACATCTGAGATGCCTTCAAATTCCTACTCAGAGGCTCAACAACCAGATAAAGAAACTTTAAATGTGGAAGAAAATGGTGATGGTTATAGTTATCATTAATTTCTAGATGATGATAACCATTCCATAGAAGACAACATCAATTACGTTATACACTCATTGGATAAAGTTTCACTTGATAAGTGTGCTGATGTGGTGGGAGAAACCTCAATGCCAGATCTAAATTTCTCTAATTTAATTCTATCTCAGGAACTTGCTATGACCCCTTAGCTAAAGATCCACAAGTCTCATCCCACCTCAAACATCATTGGAGATGTTGATTCAGGGGCAAGAAGAAGAGGACAAACCCATGATGCAAATGTTTGTCTTCACTCTTGTTTCTTATCTCAGATAGAGACTAATAAGATTGATGAGGCTCTAAAGGATGGAAGTTTGGTTGAAGCTATGCAAGAAGAGCTGCTTCAATTCAAAAGGAAAATGGTTTGGAACCTATGTCCTCTTCCTCATGGGAAGACTACTATAGGAACCAAATGGGTTTTTAGGAATAAGAAGGATGATAAAGGACTTGTCAAAAAAAACAAGGCAATACTAGTTGTTCAAGGGTACATACAAGAAGAAGGAATTGACTATACAGATGTCTTTGTTCTTGTAGCAAGACTAGAAGCTGTTCGGATATTCTTAGCTTTTACTACATCCAAGAACTTCAAAGTCTACCAACATGATGTCAATTGTGCTTTTCTCTATGGGGTGATTAATGAAGAGGTCTATGTCAAACAACCACCTTGTTTTTGCCGACCCTAATCATCCTAATTATGTCTACAAGCTTGATAAAGCTCTTTATGGGCTACACCAAGCACCAAAGAAGTGGTATGAGACTCTATCTCATTATCTCTGCAAGCATAGATACAGAAGAGGTACTATAGATGGAACTCTTTTCATCAAAGGAACAAGAAATAACTTGATGCCAATTCAAGTGTATGTAGATGACATAATCTTTGGTTCAAATAATCCAAAGCTCTACAAAGACTTTGAGAAGCTGATTAAGGACAAATTTGAAATGAGTGCCATGGGGGAACTCAATTTTTTTCTGAGAATTCAAGTGAAGCAAGTAAAAGATGGCATCTTCATAAGTTTTTCAAAGTACGTTCAAGACATACTTAAGAGATTCAACATGACTGATTGTAAGGTTGCTAAGACACCCATAGCAAGAAACTAATCCTTTGGGCTTGACCTTCAGTGGGAGTGTGTGGACGAACATCTTCTCAGTGCTATGATTAGGTCTCTTATGTACCTCATAGCTAACAGGCCTGATATCATGCTTGCCACATGTATTTGTGCAAGATATCAAGCCAACCCCAAGATATCATACCTTATCATTATCAAGAGAATTTTAAGATATCTCAAAGGTGCCTCAACACTTGGCCTTTGGTATCCAAAGAATTATGACTTCAATCTATATGCATATACAAATAGTGATTATGGTGGATGCAATATGACTGTAAAGTCTACATCTGGGGGATGTTAGTTTCTTGGTAGATTTGTAGTCTCATGGCAATGCAAGAAGTAATCTCGTGTCTCTGCATCAATTGCTGAAGCTGAATACATTGGCCACTGCAAGCTGCTGTGCTCAAGTTCTTTGGATTCAAAATAAGATGCTAGACTATGGGTTCAACTTTAAGGAGACTCTCATTCATATAGACAACAATAGTTCCATCTCTATCACAAAGAATCCTATGCAACACTCAAGGACAAATACATCAATATCAGGTATCATTTGATTAGAGATAATTTTGATAAAGGATTAATCAAACTAGTCAAGGTTAACAAAAATAAACAATATGATGATCTGTTCACCAAAGCATTTGATGAACAGAGATTCAAATATCTTGTATCAGCTATTGTGATGATTAACTTTGAGTAGCTTTTTCTTAAAACTTAATAATTTCTTATTTCTAAAATTTTGTGTGTCCTTAATTTGTCTATATCTATCACCTTCATAAGCCCTTTGTTTGATTTGGAAGTAAAATTCTTTTTGAAGACTTTTCGTATATTTTTAAAAATTTCTCTTCGAAAGATATATTTTTACCTTCAGAAGAAATTTAAGTCTTTAAAACAAACAACTATCACAGAACATTTACCTTCAGAAGAAATCTCCAACATATCTTCCGAAGCTTAAATTCGTTTCTACATACTTGTATGTTTTAAAGAACTTTTTCCTTCCGAAAGTAATTTACTCTCAAAAGCTTTTATAACTTCTGAAGGTTAATCTCTTCTGAAGCTAAATTCTCTAAAATCTTTGAAATCTCTTCCGAAATCACTTTGTCTTCGGAAGCTTTCTTCTCAAAACTTCTGAAGTCAAATTACCTACAGAAGAGTTACGACTTCCAAGAAAACTAATTTTGGGTAAAAATCAAACTACTTTTTCAGATGTGAGACCGACATTTGGATTTCAAAGTTTATCTTCTTTCATTAACTTTGTCTGAGATCCATTTCATATATAAACCCAACAGTTCCCCCTCTTTCTTTATCATCTTCATTTACTCCCAAACCTAAATTCCTAAAATCCTCTAAAACCGCCTTTGTTCTTCATTTCCTTCACCTCTAGGCTATCTAAATAGCTAACCTCAACCACATAAATGACCCAAACTTCTCCATGCAGTTACACAGGCAACACAATCAGGTTACTCTTTTACACTCTGAGAAAAATCCTTAATTCTTAGAGGTTTTTTAGTTTTTGGCTCTGTCTAACTATTCCACCTCCCTTACCATTGATCCTGTTTTCTATGCGGATCATTTGCCTGATTTTTGGAAGACCTGTCAAGAGGTCAATATGGATAGGGAGAAGGCACTGCTTGCTACAGTGCAGGGGAGGACAATCTTCATTACTCCAGACATCAACAACACCTACTTTCAGTTGGATGATAAGGAAGGTGAATTGTCGTTTCCTAAAGAAGCTGCCAACCATTCCTTTGAGTAGATGGGCTATGAATGAGATTTCTCTGTCAAGATCTTCAGGAAAGGGAAGGTTTCCTCTTAGTGGAAGTACTTACTTCATGTGGTTATCCACAGCTTGTCCAACAAGTATGGGGGCTAGGACCAGATTCCCGAAGATCTCTCCTTCAAAATGCACGGGATGGTTCAGGGGGTCAAGTTCAGGTACTCTCAGTTTGTTTATACAAATTTACTTGCTAACTTGGACTACTTAGAGTATTATATGTTTTCTAGATATGTTTAACACATTCTTAACTGTGAACTGGGCTC
This sequence comes from Flaveria bidentis, assembly GCA_018326385.1. Classification (NCBI taxonomy): domain Eukaryota; kingdom Viridiplantae; phylum Streptophyta; class Magnoliopsida; order Asterales; family Asteraceae; genus Flaveria; species Flaveria bidentis. The sequence continues at coordinate 4,527 of BJCM01110934.1, read as the reverse complement.
ACAGTTAAAGAAAAAATATAATATTCTTAAACTGGGACAGATAAAGCCCAACATCTTTAAAATTTTAAAGAAACCAAATGTTGGCTTCTCTAGGGTAGAAACAACCCTTGTCCCCAAAATGTTAGAGCTCATTGTTCAAGGTGACAACCTAACAACACAAGCTAGTGTTGAACCCACACCTTCTACCTCTCAACCATCAAAGCAGCCACATATCACCCTCACCTACCAAAGAATATCCAAACAAACCCTTGCACAAGCTATTCAGTCTGTGTAGACCCCCATACACACAGAAGAAAGTGGATATTGCAGCTCCTAATTCCCCTTAGGAGGAAACCACTCCCTTCCCTTCAAGAAGTAGTGCTAAGGTTCCTCATGCTCAGCCTGATGAGCTCACTAGCCCAACAGCCTTAAGCCTTCACTCTAAGTGTCAACACTCAAGTGAACAACCTTCAGAAGGAAAGCTACCATCCCCATCATTTAGATTTAAACCAGGCAATCCCTAGCCTTGATTTCTATGATGATGAGGACTTTGGATTTAGTGGGTGCCATGAGTTTTTGTACTCTTCCCCACTCAAAGAGAGATAAGTGCTCCTAACTCTCCCCTATCTAGCTTACATCATCTACCTACCACTAAGGTTGATCTCCCTAACCCTATTCAGGAGGTCCATATGGAAGGGGCTCTCACTTCTACAAATGATTACATCTTTAAGACCTCAACCATGGCAACTCAACCCACTGACACTCCATTCGAAGTTGTCAATGAGCAAAGGAAAACTAGCAGCCAAGAACATGATGTTGGTGGTGAGACTGAGGACTTTAGTCCAATTATCTCATCCCAAATATCTTCTGATGAAAATGAGGGGAATCTGAGACTAAAGGTGCAAATTGTCATAAACATTCACCTATTTAGTCTCTAAGGTTAGTAATCTCAGGTGACTACCTTAAAAAATACGGTCAATGATCAACATCTTCAGATATCTTATCTCAAGGAGAAACTAGTTGGGAGACCTTTAAGAAGAGCTCATACAGGAACACAAGAACCTGTGGATGTGATTGACCTAACTCCTAGCTCGCCTATGCAAGAGGGTGATATTGAGGACTCACCATCCTCACTTGCAGTTGTTTATACTCAGCAACTTCCTCAAGTTCACATTGATGTGGACTTTATAGACTCTCTCATTCAAAGTCTCTTTGAGGAAGGCATACCAAGGGCTGTGTCATATCCACCTCAAGGAATATCCAACTACATCATATGGTCGAGGTATGATGCTGATAGAAGAGCCTTATTCTTGAAAGAGTTCAAGGGCAGCAAGAGGTCTTCAACTTTCAGACCTTGAACTACTATGAAGGTCTTGACCTTATCAACATGCCACTTGTCAACCCAAGTCAATCTAGACAAGCTGACAAGTTGACTCAAAGGATTCAAGACAAGATTACAAAATAGTTCAGCCTCAGAAGGAGAGAAAGGCAATCAGGCAATGTCATTGGTCAACTAGATGTAGAGACAGACCCTGAAATTAGCTTCAAAGGGAAAACCGTCACTAAAGGCCCAGTGATGAGAGCCCTGTCACACCTACAACTGCTTCAGAAATCCATTCCCTTGATGAGACACCTGCTGATGAAGGTGTATCTCAACCTCTCTCTGGCCAGAGCATGAATGCTACTCCAAGCAATGAAGGCTAAAGCTATCTCCACCCTAAGTCACAAAGGTCGATGAGTGACCAAGGGAAAATAAAAATGACTCCTAAGGAGATCGAGGTGGAGAAGCAAGAGAGAGGAAAAGGAAGCTAAGGGGAGAAAGTTCCTCTGTAGGGCATGCTGGCTTCATGGAAGCTGTAATTAGAGCTGCCCCAGACCATAACACTCAGAATGATGAGTTAAAGGTAGTCAGGATTGCTTTCTTACAAATCAGGAACTATGATATTGATAATATCATCTCCCTTCCCTTAAAAGAACTGAATAAACTGACTGACATGGAATTGTCAAGGGAGAAGAAGGAACCAGAGGATGCAAGATTTCTTCTTTAGATCAAGGAAAAAAAAGACTGAAAAGGCTCTACAAACATGTTCCTACTCTCTCACTAGTTCAAGAAAGTCCTTAGCAGGAGACTGTGGCTCCACAAGAACCTAAGGTAGACAAAGAAACAAATAGGATCAACATGATCAACTACGTGGGTGCCTCAGGCCTCTACCAGGTTGTTGTACTTCTTCCCTTGTCCTTTGAGTACATTGAGTTTGAGTATATCAAGCAACTTGAACTTCAAGTGCTCAAAGAACAAAAGGCAACAAAGAGGAAGATGAAGGAAGAAGCAACCAAGTCAATAACCATCATCAAGAAGAGCCAAAAGAAGTCTGCTGATAGGCAGAGGATGATGAGTTTTTTGAAACTATATGGATTCTCCAAAAGGAGACTTGGCCCTATGTCTCTTTCCATTATCGATGAGCACATTAGGGTGATCAAGCATTTATTAAAAGAGGAGAACTTGTTGACTTACTCTCCCTATCAAGTCAGGTCCCTCAAGAAATGGAGGTAAAGGTTGAACCTTTTAAGACAACACAACCTGGATCTCCTGTTGAATCTCAGCAAGCTTTGTCTTCTGATTCACAGTAGGGTTTTGTCCCCTTTCAATTTGAACCTATGAGAGAGGAAGACCAAACTAAGAAAGACAAGGATGATCAACAAGGTGTTGCAGGCCAATCTTCCTAGTTAAATAGTTTAAAGAGGAGAAAAAGGATGGCTTCTAAACTAATGTCTAAGAAGAAAAAGAAAGAGGCATCCATCTACAAACCTCAGGAAGAGTCAGAACATCCTGAGGATGTGCAACAAGAGGAAGCTCCACCAACTCCAATCCAAATAGCTCCTCTGGCATTAGGGAGACCCATCTTATCCTGGACTTACAGTACTAATCCAGAGAGATGGCATGTGATTAGAGATCAAGGTATTGAAGATGTCTACATATGGCAAGACATGTTCAATCTACCTCTACATGATCTCTTTGAGATGAGAAGACACTATGAGAGTCTAAATGATCCTGACCATCTTATGAAGTAAGGCATGGTCATCAAGGCATGGTCATCATTATAATGAGGACTGTCAATATCTGAAGTCTTCAAATGTTTTGGTAACATCAACCTAAGGGGAGTTTGTAAGGTTTCATATAAGACTAATGCAATCCAAAATATCCAAAGTCTATCCTGCATGCATGCACTAATGTACTAAGTAGAATGCGTCAGAAGTTTCACACTATGCATTAGAGAATATTCTAAGTGTGAAATCTTCCAAAACCAAGACCAACATCTTCCAAAGCCAAACATGAAGTGTTCCGAAGCTTCAAAGTCAAAGTCTTCTGAAGCCAACAAATAAAGACAGATTTCTTCTGAATAATTTTGAGTACATGCTTTATCTGATGTACCTTTTACCATAAAGTTGGACCACCTTTTCGTTCAACTCTATTGACTCACCAACTTTCATAAGTTGGTGAAAGGTCCATGCTTTTGATAACTGTACATTGAGGTCATAAGTCTGTTACATTCTAGTTTATGTACTTTTATCCTTTTTGTAATATATTAGGATATGAGCTATAACATGTCATATCCACTAGTCACTACATTGATTTTCTTGTTGTCTAGATCATGTATCTAGCTGGCCTTCAAAGTATGGCTGGCTGTAAGATGTAGTATAAAGTATCTCAGGTCCCTTGTATTTTTCTTGATGCTTTGTAACACTTGTAAGGAACTTGAGAGCAATATACAACATTCTTGAAAACCAAACACTTGTGTTATATTGTTCTTATTCTATCTCTTTATTACTTGTGTTTCATTGTATCAAAGTGTGACTAGTTACTAGTTCCCTATTTGATCTGTTAAGTATTCTAACTCACTCTCCTCATTGTGTGTTATGTTATAAGTGACCATCCGTAGAGAATGTATGAAGAGGTTGATGCAACCCAAAATCCAAAGTCTATCCTGCATGTTGCACACGTGCATTGAAGAAGAATGCTTAGGAAGTTTCATACATGCAACAGAAATATTCTAAGTGTGAAATCTTCTGAAGCCAAAGATGAAGTCTTCCGAAGCCTCAGAGACAAAGTCTTCCGAAGCTTCAACTCATGAAGACAGATTTCTTCCGAAGAATTTTGTCACATACTTTATCTGATGTACTATTACATAAAGCTGGACACCTTTCCGCTACATCTCTGTAAAGTCACCAACTTGCATGAGTTGGTGAAAAGGTCCATGCTTTTGGTAACTGTACATTAAGGTCTTGAGTTTGTAAACTTTCTACTTCATGTATTTTATCCTTTTTGTAATAGATAAGGAAGTGAGCTATGGCATGTCATAGTCACTAGTCAAAAGGCAATCTGCCTTTTGACTCTACAATTGATTTTGTTTGTCTCTAGTCAATTGTATCCAACTGGCTTTCAAAGTATAGCGGCTGTAGGATGTAGTATAAGTATTCCTTGTTCTTGTATCTTTCCATTATGCTTTGTAACACTTGTAATAGAACTTGAGAAAGCAATATATTGCA
>BJCM01110931.1:0-18651 GCA_018326385.1 Flaveria bidentis | reverse complement strand
TGTCAACAATCCAAGATGAGTTAAGACTAGCGAATGTACCTGAACGAGCTGAATTGGCATGTGGACTAGGAGTGTGTGACTGAAGGCTCAGCAACTGTCGAAATTGGTTATACTCCTCCTGGCTTAGTGAGTATGTTGGGGTCGTAGAACCAACCGGATCAGAGGAATCATCAGCAGTAGCTAATCTTGCCTTGGGTCGGGGAGGTGGTAGAGATCCAGGAGGGCGATTCGTATGTGATTCTACCGTCTGTCTTTGATGTCACAACCGACCGCTAACATATGTGATTCCATTGCCTCGACCAATGCCTTTTCGTTGGGTTGAATTAGAGCCACGACCAATGCCTTTACTAACAGATGCGCTGGTATGCATAGCAGAGATGTCAGTGTCTCGAGTTGTGGCATCCGAACCATACATCTCCCGTAGTAAGTGATATGTGGTTGCCACAGATAAGGTAGTACTAGAGTTACTCAACAGTAATGGTCGAGCACTAGAGTACTTGGGTGATAGACCAGCAATGAACACCATAATATCCATTTTCTTGTTGCGCTCCTCCTGAACTTTCAGATCAGTGGTTGGTGGGTACAAAGTACGCAATTCATCCCTAAGTTTTGAGAACCGGGTAAAGTAATCAGTGAAGGTGGAGTCACCTTGCTCAACTCTGTTGTATGCCTGGACCACAGAAAAGGCATGCGACAGGGATTTTTTGGCAGAAAAGGACAATGACAGATGTTCCCACGTTTCTTTCACAGTACCGAAGTTTTGAGCAATAGCAAGTGTCGGTGGCTCCATGGCATTCCACAAAGCCATTTGGATACCACTATCATCAAGGCGCCATTCCTTTGTTATCGGATCCGGAGGCGGTTCGGTCAAATGATGTTCTTTACTAACACTTATAAGTCCTCTTTCAACAAAAAGACTCCACGAACTCCAATTTCCAGAGTCAAGTTTAACAGGAATACGTAACACAGCAGAGTAATTGATGATACCTGAAGCAATCTGAGTTGGGATGGATGACGCGGTCTTTTTTTCATCACCCATGTTAACAATGTACTGAACAGATCTGAAAACAGGAGGCTGGATCTAATAGCAAAATAGAGAAACGTGAGGGAGCAGGAAACAGATCACAAGGATAAACTGGGACGGAGATTCCGATGATTCTGGAGCAATGACGGCGGCCGGAGGTGGTGTCACGCACCCGTACGCGGCGGCGCGTGAGGAACAGTGGCGGAGCTTTGGGCGGCGCGTGAGGTGGCAGACGGTGGTGATTTTTTCAGGGAACTCTAGTCGAGGGTTGCTGAGGCTGATGGTAGTGGCAGTGAGATACAGAGGTTTCTCGAAGGCGGGTTTGAGAGCCGGGCAGATCAGGTGGTGGCTAGGGTTTGTACCAGGAGCTTTGTAGCTCTGATACTATGTTAATGATGTTAATGAAATTGTATTTTTTTTCTTTTTCTAGAACTATTTCATTACAATCAAGCACCTCTAAATATAGAGGGGTAAACCCTAATCTATGGCCCCATGGGCCTTAACTGATTATTACAAATGGGCTACACTATATACATAATTAACAATGTAGAAAGAGGATTGGTGACAATTGAGTACGTGAGTAGCGACAAATGAAAGACCAACATTTTGACTAAAGCCTTACTGAAAGTCAAATTTGCTGAAATGCGGGAAATTTTAGGAGTTAAAGATATGACACTGAAGACTTTCACTAGAATTAAGGGGATGAATGTTAATTGATTCAAGAAAAATCCAAAAATTCCATATAAAAGAAATTAAAAAAGGAAAAGAAAATCAAGTTGTAGTCCAGATAAGATAAAAGTGTAGACAAGTGGTAAACTGGTTGAGCTTCCCAAAGTCTTAGATAGTATTTATAAAGCAGTTTGCTTATTGTTTTATTAACTAAAAACACAGTAGGAAACTTGTATTTCCAGCAGGAAGTTCACTTTTTTGTTAATTTACAAAAAAGTCAAGGGTTGTTCCCCTTAGAAAGTGTGTGTTCTAACTAATTTTATACCAAATTGTTTAATAGTGATAATATTTACAAGTACAAGAGATATATTTATAGGCTATTATTAGGGTTAATACCTTAGTTAACAACCTAACTAAACTAAGCCCCTTTAGAGCTTTGGCCAGCCAAGCCCAATTACTCCATTTTTAATTCATACGAATCCCAAGTTCAACAAATCTCATCCTACTTGGAGACTTCGAACCTGTTTAGTTGCATCCCTATCCATTGTACTCTTATAGACAAACCCCCTCTCTAGTGTTAGCACCTCCTTATTATCCTCATCTCAACATTGTTTGCGAAGGTCAAGAGATGTTTTTGAGTCTGATAAGAGCGTGGGGGGCAAGCACCACGGATTTTATAGATATATATGTTGGATTCTTTGCACTAAAAATGTTTTTCAAGCTGACTGCTTCATCACTAATCAATCCTCTATGTGATACCTCATTCTAATATGTTTCGTTTTGTCATGATGGACTAGATTTTTATCCAAGTTTCACTTCACTCTTATTATCACAATACAATGAGTAATCAGACTGTTATTTGGCCAACTCTTCTAGAAAAGTCTTCAACCATACTAACTCTTTACTGGATTCAACAACTGCCATGTATTCAGCCTTTGATAAAGCCATGCTTTTCTAGAAGTTTGGACATCCAGCTCATTGCTATTTCTCCCACTCTAAAGACATACCCAATAGTACTTTTGAATGTTCCTTAAAACCACCCAAATCAACATCAATGTAACCCTTAAGAATTGTATCCTTCCCTTTGAAACATAACCTTACTTTTTATGTACCCTTCAATATCTAAGCACCTATTTAACTACCCTAACAACATGAGCAATATATTGTCAATTGCAAACCATGGCATACATGAGATTGTCGATCGTGGATGCGTATTAAATATTAGCCATCTTTGTTCTTTCTCTTTCAGATTTAGGAGACTGATCTTTAGTGAGCATTAAATGATTTCCTAATGGTGAGTTTCTAGGCTTGGTCTTTTCATTATCTTTCCAACACTTTCCCTTTACATTTATCATGGTACAGTGTTAGAGAACAATCATTCTTGTTTCTGATGATGCTCATCCCAAGTATCTATTTGGCTGGATCCAAGTCTTTCATCTCAAATCTTTGGCCATATCTTTCTTTAACTTGCTAATTTCTTTCTAATATGACCATGCAATCAACATATCATCTGATTAGTTGAATGATATAAGTTTTTGCACTTCTTCATATAGCAACAATGATCCATGTGAAATTTCCTGTACTCTGACCTTTCCATGAAGTTGTCAAACTTCAAGTACCACTGCATAGGTGCTTGTTTTAAGCCATACAAGCTCTTATTCAGTTTGCATACCCAATTTGTTTCCCGACAACCTGAAACCCCTTTGGTTGTGTCATGTAAATATCTTTATCAAGGTCATCGTGTAGAAATGTTGTCTTTACATCTATTTGCTCTAAATGTAAGCCCTATGTGGCTACAAGACTTGGAACCAATCTAATGGTCATCATTTTCACAACTGGAGAGATCATCTCATCATAATCAAGCCTCTTCTTCTGCGGAAAACCCTTGACCACTAAACAAGTTTTGTATCTTTTAGACCTATCATGTTCTTCCTTGACCCTAAAGATCCATTTATTTTGTAAAGCTCTTTTATATGGCCAGACCTTGTTTGCAGCAGACGGTTTCTTTTACATATTTGACGTCTATGATGCCCTTTTGTTGTCGTTTTCGTCAAATTGTTAAAATCAACATTCTTGGATAATGAGAGTCTAATGATAAAAGCAATTTTCCTCAATATAGAAATCAAGGGGTGGAAACCTCCTCTATTAAGACTCTTTTTGCCTGGACGAGCAATTCATTAGGTGAAACAAAACAGTGAGTTTGTAGATGAGCAACATATCGAGGGCAAAGTGAAAAATATTTTGGTACGGTTTATTTGGGTTGTTACAGATGGTATTGGCCGGTGTGCCAACAAGAACGTTGGGCTTCGTAAAGAGGATGGAGATCTCCTTTACCAAGAGGTGTTTTTCTTGGGCAAGCAACTCGTCTAATTAGGTTGTCATCGTGTATGAACTACGTCCTCTTGGGGAACTAGTGTTTTCTTTTATTTTGTAATATTACAAGTAGAATATGTATATTTATAGGCTAAAATTAAGGTATTACCCTTAGCTAACAAAGTAACTAAATTTGGTCTCATTCAAAGCTTGGGTCGGTCGAGAGCCCACGAGCTCCATTTTAATTCATACCTAGCCTACACCAAACACTCCCTTATTTTCTTGTGTTGCACCTATTTTTTATTTATCTTTTAATTTGCATTTTCCTATGGTAAGGTGAGACGCCAGAAAAACCAGAAGTAGTGGAAAGATCATATGGTTCAATAATGCTAGAGACTTTAACAGGGAGTGAAGACGGGCGAATTGATCATGTTCTTCAAGTATGCATTCTTAAATTCTTACTAATCTTTGGATAAAGAGTCTTAACTTATCATCTAGATTAAGCTTGAATCCAAGAAATTCAACATAATGTGTTTTCCATTAAATTTCACATATGGCTTATGTTTTTTTGTAAAATCAGTCATGATACTATCTTTGAAATGCATTGTGGTGGTTAGTGCTGATTTTGATTATTTAAAATGATAAAAACTTTGATTTACACTACTTTCTCTTTGTAAATTCTTCGATGCAGGATAAAACTTTTCAACATCAATACATATCCGCTGTAGGAGCACATACGTAAGTACATGGCCATTTCGAAATACGCAAGAAATTATTTATTATTAAGATAAAGTTTTTATTAGTTTTTCATCTTTCCATAGCATAGTTTATTTGATTTTGACACATCTTGCAGAAATTATTGGAAAGACCCCGATACTGCATTATTTGTGTTGAAACATTTATATCGAGACATACCAGATGAGCCTGAAGAACCGGATGAACTCATGAAAAATGAAATGAATCAAGGAATTAGTGACTGGAATGGGTGGTGTGATACCGAAGAGTTAGATGATGAAGAGCTCCCTTTAACCTTCTCTAACATTAAGTCTGTGAAAAGATTCACTAGGAGAGCTAAAAGTTTCATTGGTCCTTAAAACTGTGTCTTACATTACAATTTTTTATCTGTATAAAACGCTAACATTATTGTTTGCATAAATGAGTGATTTTTGATAAATTATTATTATAATAGATGCATGAAAATAATTAAAAAATACAATGCATTCTTCTTTAAAAGCGTTCATTCTTGTGAGTTGTATGTCATTATTGCACTTTAACAAGAATAACGCATCATTTGCAACAGAATAGGAGTACAATTGTTAAAATGTCATTTCTTGTATGTGCAGAGATACCAATACAACACGTAAAAATGAGATTTATCCAAGAATTGTACATGATTTTTTTTACTTGTGCTGAGAAAGGCAGTATTATGTTTATATCATGTTTATATCAGACAACAGAACCACAAATTATGCAACATAAAGCCATATATTCTGTAAGTTGACAGTTCGGTTCAAGTTGAATTGTTAGGTAATGACTTTAATTGCTACAACGGTCTGCCATATTGAGCTTAGTTGTCAAGTTGTATCAATTCTTTGCCTCGGATCATACCACAAACGTAGAGAACCTACTTAACACATGACCCGAAGTTAGAGCCCTGAAAGCTGAAACCACCATCAAACAATGAAGGGGCTGTTTGTTTTTGGGCTGACCGGCTGACTCGGCCCGTTTGATTTCGGCTTCGAGCCCGGCTGACCGGGTCTTTAGTGTTGACCCAGACCTTGAAAAAAAAGATGCTGACTGACTGACCCGTAGGTCGCGGCCCCCTTGCGACCCCCAGGCCGCCACCCACTCCGACCCACAGGCTGCCGCCCCCTTGCGGTGGTGGTTCCGACCGGTGGTATGACTCCGGTGGGTTTTGTAACCTAAATAATGAATTGTTTTGGTTCCAGTCAGATACTAAATCAAACAACCAAGTTTCACTCAGATGCATACCAAGTCATAACTTCTAACTCAGTCAGATCTTATCCAGTCAGCCTAATCAAACAACCCCCAAGTCAGTATAGATCTATTTCATGAGTCTATGCTAAGTCCCCTAATAATGAATTCAACATGGATGGTACCTTTACATCATGCCTAAAGAAAAACCAGTAATTTAACTGCTTACGGGCTGACTATTATAATTAACAAAGAATTATCATCAAATAATTTATACTAATGGGTTGTTTAATAATTTCTGAATGATTAATTGACGAATCAAAATGAGGTCTAAACCATTAAGTGTTGAACAATTGAGGTCTAAACCATTAAGAACTAATATATTGCTTAACTATACAGAGACAAATGTCTGATCAATTCAGATAAGAGGTCTTAACTATTCAGTATTATACTTTTTAACCATTCAATATTAGTATAATGCTTAACCATTCAGAGACAAATGTCTGAACCATTCAGCCATTTGCTCGCGAAACAAACAGCCTAAACCATTAAGTACTGAATATTCAAACATCTGAATCGTTAATAGGCTGATTAAGATTCTGCCAAATAATCTTAAATGATATAAGCTCATTCATGTCATCTGATCATATCTTATTAGCAACACTAGATGTTCTTTGCTGACTTTAGTAAAGAGCATATAATATACTTTTTTAAGAGAAATTGATAATATAAAAGGTAGAATATTATGTTATTTATTTACATTTTTCACCATAATAATATATTTTTAATCAAAACCAAAGAAATCGAGTATTTATTCTTCTTTTTTTAATCTGTATATTATATTTATAATATAGATTAATATACATTATTTAAGAATCTTTTGCATACGTAGGATATGATATCTTTATTGAATTAATCTAAGGTATAAGCACTTTTAGTTGCAACTAACGGAATAAGCCAAAGGGTATGTAATCTAGCGGTATCATGGTGTGTAAAAATATATTTCGAGGTTCACGTCTCATGATAACTAAATATATAAATTTAAAAGTAAAATAAGAAGATTTATTGAGTTGGTGGTTCTAAAAAAACAAATGATGTATAATATAATATGACAATAGTTTGTATTATTCTAGCTTAATTGGGTAAATAAAATGACATTAAATTCTACGGTATTTGTTGTTGTCTACACAAATACAAAGAGCCACCGCCCACACACCGCACCCAACAACTTGTCATATTATAACTAATCATATAATTTTTCTACAATGTGTCTATCATCACCACCCATGCCACACCTTTAGTTGGCGGGAACCAACACACATCTACTATGTTTTGTCATCACCGCCCATGGATTCATTCATTACTAACAACTGTGCTTCTTACTCAACTTGGTTTTAGTTAAAATATGTCGCCTCTTTTAGTTCTCAAGCTTTTTATAGTTATCGTCAACTAAACAACAATTGTGGAAACTAATGAGATGGGCACCCTCAAGGTAATACAAGCGAAAGTTATGGTGAAGGCCACCAATTGATTAGGCGTCCACTTAGACCACATCATAGGCACTTGCAATCGAGGTGGTATTGCACATCCCATCACAAATGCTCTAAGTATGTTTCCTCTGCTATTTATGCTAGCCAAATAACCAACTTCATATAAGACTCGTGCCTACTAATGTGTTGGTTCCGTTATGTGGTTTTTAGACATGAGAGTAAAAGTGTAAACCTAAACAACTAAGTGGTATTTTATGGTAATGACACATTCCATGTTGGTAATCATAGGTTTTTTATTTTTTGAATTTCACTTTGATTTTTTTTTTTTGTGTTGTAAATAACAAGTCTCAATAAGAGGTATATTATATTTTTCGAAACAAGAACAATAGTCAATCTGACAACTCAATCGATAGTTTATCTGTTCGATCACAAAAGCAAACAAACAGACAACTCAATTGGTGGTTGATCTTCTCTCAAAATCCTATGGTGCCAGAAAACAAATAAATACAATAGATATTACTAGTTTTGTTTTGTTTTCACCCTTTTTGTTTTGTTCACTAAAACCGAATTATATTGTTTTCACTAGTTTTGTTTTGTTCACTAAAATCGAATTATTTTGTTTTCACTAGTTTTGTTTTGTTCATTGAAATCGAATTATTTTGTTTTCACCAGTTTTGTTTTTTCACTAAAACCGAATTATCTCTTTGCCAGCTTATGAATCGGCAATTAATGCTTTAAATATAACGTGTCATTTTCATATATCAAATGGAATTTTCGAAACATAACATATAAAACTTATCCTTGTGACAATTCTCACCACTCGCACCATACTTGATTACTTTGTATTCTAGCATACCAAGTGAAACTTGCAATTAGAAGATGCTAACAGAGTAGTACCACATGCATCACAAATTGTACCTTCCGTAGATTTCCAACGTATCATGTGACACTTGTTGTGTGTTTGGATTAGCTAGAAATCTGGTGTGTGGTTCCATTGGTTTCCACGATCCCTTCGTATAATCTTCTCTGCAAACACTGGACTCATCTCACTCTTAAATAAGCCCCCCAATTTCAAAGACAAACGTATATGCTTAAATAAAGCCTTCGAACCCCTTCACTCTCACCAATTTTCTTCACTTCTAATGGCGTCTATTTCAAGTATTGTCGGTAAAAATTGTAACTTTCAATCACGAAATGCTGTTGTTCATAGACCCAGATGTGATTTGCCATCAAGATTGATTCAGAATCATGTTTGTATGTTGTCGATTCACTTTTATGTTTGTGTTACTTCAACCAATTGCAAATGCTATGATGCATTAAGTTTCGATTTTTGTGCGAAATTGCAGCTTTAAGAAGGGGGGTTTGTTCATCTGATGATGGTAAAAGATGTTTGGCTATTCAGAATAAGAGATTCTTTCCTGCAATTCTTCAGTCTTTGGATTCAAGGTACTTATGGTTGTGTTATTGACATGATAAGAAGCTTAATTGCTTTAGGTTTCATTCTTTATTTTGTTATTGTAATCTGAAAGATGAATAAGTATTAATAGTAAGTCAACAAAAACACTGTTGAGTGTTATCTTGAAGGATGTTTCTTCATTTTGTTACTTGGTGTTTGCAGAGTCTTGTGTCATTGATATAATTTATTAGTAGTTTGATTTATGAAAGCTGATAAGCATTTGTGTTTGGATAAAGAAAATTGCTAATCTGCTATTATAGCCATATAGGGTGGATAAGTTATTTTCAATAAGAAGTTTGAGATAAGCATATCAGTTGTTTGGATAAAGAAAAGTGTATATGCTCATATAGTTATATGCTTATTACAGGGTGAGTAGGTTGTTTTTGATAGGCAGTTTGAGGCTGCTTGAATTTGAACTTTTTGTTATTGATGAGTTCAGAATAAGGAATCCAAAAACACCTGCTAAGGGGGTTTTTGGATGTGGTGTTTGAAGGTGATTATATGATATTGAGCCATTATAATAGATATTTAAGTGTAATAAAATGTGGTGTTTCTAGATGTGCACATCTGCTTCTTGAAGTTGAAACAATAAAAATGATGTGGATGCTTGCTTCCACGAGATCAAAGTACCCAATGGAATGATGGATATAAATTTCAAAATAGAACCAAAAAATTGGTTTAATTTGAGAAGGCTTTGTATTTATTTGAATTTTACCATTAATTCAACGATGTATGTTCAATAAAATGGTACATTAATAATGTTCTTTTGGCCTTTTGAACTAAATATTTGTTTAATTTTGTGGTTAGAAGTTCAAAAATTCAGTGCCAAGCAGCAACAAATGTACCTGGAGATGTTCCAACCAATGCAAATAACTCAAGTGGCATGTCGACATATGAAAAAATAATTGAAACTTTAACAACCCTTTTTCCTTTATGGGTATGTCAAAACAATGTTTTCATCACAATTTTATTATTCTAATTCTACTAACTGAAATTTAATGCTATTGACAGGTTATTATAGGCACAATAATTGGGATTTACAAGCCTTCTGCAGTAAGTGTACCGTTTTGGTTTATTTTGCCCCTTTACAGTAATGAAATTTAAATGGGCCACCTAAAATAAAGAGCAACATATTCTCTCTTCATCTGCAATTGGTCATTAGACTTCAAAAGTCTTTATTAAGTCATTCTAACTTTCAAAAATATTATCTTATAAGAGCCATATTAAGTTCTTGGAAACCATGTAGATACAGGATACCTCCAACTCTTGAAGTTATCATAAAAACTAGAGGTGGCAATTTCAACCCATTTACTTGCAAGTGGGTTGAGTTTGGTTGTGTTTAAACTCAAATGGGTGAAATTAAAAACAAGTAGCTAAAAGGGGAATGGATCAAAAGGGTTGAAAGTCGCCCAAAGTCTATTTTTAATGCATACACCCTAAATTGTTAATTTGAAGACTTGGATAGTTATTATAAATATGATATTGTTTATTTATATTCATAATTACTGCATCAATTGGTTTCAAAAAAACTGAAATATAACTATTAGACTAGTTTATTATTAGTGAATAGTTTAGGGTTTATTATGTAATATTGTCCTCTACATAAAGGACCCTCTATTGTAACCCTAAACACACAATTACTCAATACAATTACAATTACAAGGTTTAATTATAACAAACAAAATTTTTCTGCCCATTTCAATTTCCCCCCCTTAACTGGTTTAATTTGACCTATTACCCAACCCATATATCTTGCCACTTCTACTAAAAACTATTCTACTTCATCTAATGCATATACTACACACCTTTTTCAATTTAATTTTTTCTAAAATAATTTGAAAAAGTATGTTGCTATTTATTGCAGTTTGCCTGTCAAAATGTCAGTTAGTTATAGATTGTTTGAGTCAATATGTAGGTTACGTGGTTAGAAACGGACCTTTTTACCCTTGGCTTGGGATTTCTCATGCTTTCAATGGGACTTACACTAACATTTGAGGACTTCAGACGTTGTTTAAGGAATCCATGGACTGTAAGCGTTTCCTGCCTTTTTTCCTTTTGTTTTTTTAGCAAGTGTTCTCATCTATATTGCATATTAAATATGAATATTTATTTCTGTTTTTCAGGTAGGTGTAGGGTTTCTTGCTCAGTACGTGATCAAACCCGTGTTGGGATTCTTCATTGCAGCGGTTTGTGACTATGTCTATCGTTGTCGAGCATTAACTTAAAAAAAGGAACCACAAAATGCACTCTTTGTGAATATTGAGGTCAAATGAACATAATTTCATCTTCAAATTAATGAGTTCCTCAAATATTTTCAAAGCGGTAATAACCACATCAAAATATTTAACAGATGCTATGACTTGCACAATGTGGATTATAATTGTTGCTCCATAGGTTGTAGTCATTGTAACTAAACAGGGAAATATTTGACCTTAAAAGGGAAAACTGAACATATTTGAACAGTTGGGAGTATTAACATTCAATCCACCAAAGTAAAATTTCAAAAGAACAAAATGAGCATTAAAATTTGTATTTCTTATACATTTATTGTTGTTTTAGGTTGTTTCACTGATATAAAAACTCAAATTTTGTATTAACAGGCTCTAAAATTGTCGGCACCACTCGCAACTGGTTTGATTCTAGTTTCATGTTGTCCCGGGGGCCAAGCATCAAATGTTGCAACTTATATATCCAAAGGAAATGTAGCACTTTCTGTTCTCATGACAACGTAAGCTATCATTCTCTTGTTTAGTTTGATTTTTTTTTGTAGAGTATAATTCATATGTCCAAAATAACCCTTCAATGAGAAAAAATGAATAAAATCTTGTGTTAGAAACTGGACCCAAGTGTTTTTAGAAAATCAATTGCAACAGTTAGGTGGTTAACGGGATGTTTGGATATGTGTTTTCATACTTATTATTGCCACTACAAGAACCAGATAATCAGATTCATGTAATTAAAGGGTAGTTACCAACATATATACTCAAATAAAAGTTTGTTGTGGCTACTCCTTACCTGCTTCTCTGAATCTTATTTTTTCTGCTGTTTTCTCTTTGTTAAATCGCACACATTGTTGTTTTAGGTGAAAGCATTTATTCTTTTGGATTTATGTGCAAAGTTATGAATATCACCCCGTCTAGTGGTTATATGAATAAAAAGAATCATAACAATCAACCTTAATGTTGTTTTTTACACGTGTTCAACTATCATCACTATTAACAAATAACAAGCACTATTGTATTAAGAAAAAGCTTTATTTTGTTCTTTATGACAGTTTATACAGGTGTTAGTTTCAACTATCAGGCTTTTAACAAACCTTACTGTTTTATGCATATGACCTTAGTCTTTTGAATATATGAATAAAACTACAAACACCATCTTCCCATTTAGTGATTATATATTTATATGAATAAAAAGAATCTTCACAAGCAATCTTTATGTTGGTTTTTATAGGTGTTCGACTATTGGGGCTATTATCATGACACCACTCCTCACTAAAATTCTAGCCGGTCAACTTGTTCCGGTTGATGCAGCAGTAAGTGGTCAAACTGCTAAGATCTGAAGTTATAACTGATTCTGTAAGATGAAATTTAAGTTGATTTCTTATATTTATAAAATTTCTTTTAAATTCTTTTCAGGGTCTTGCCCTTAGCACATTTCAGGTTGTGTTGGTACCCACAATATTTGGAGGTAGTTTAAAGTTATTTATATCTAAATTCAAGCTTCGTCTTAGCAATATTTACTAACCAAACCTAGTCTGAACTGAATATAAGAAAGCCAGACGGGTGGTCAAACATGTAAACGATGCGACCGATCAAAGGCATTGCCTAGAAAACGGTTCATTGGTGCACTTAATGACCCATAAACTGTAGAAGCTAATATTTTGGGAGGGGCTAGTAAATAAAGTCTTCCCTCAATCCTTCCCATTTTTGTAGTTAATTCAGGTTCTTGAAATCTTTAATTTAAATTCATAAATTAAATAATTTTCATTCACCAATCACTACTAAAAAGTTATTGGTATTACAAGTTGTAATTCTCCTACTTTTTTGAAGGGATCTTATCTTTACTGTAAGGCCAAAGTGAAAGTATTTATTACTGCAATTAAACTGTGTCATTGACTAAACTTTGCAACCAATTTATAAATTGTCCAAGCATTTTTCTTTTTTGTTTTTACAGTTTTATTGAATGAGTTCTTCCCCAAATTCACTTCGAAAATCATCACGGTGACACCTCTGATTGGAGTTCTCCTTACAACTCTTCTTTGTGCAAGCCCGGTTAGTCCTCAGTTTGGCCTTCTATAGCTTCTAACCTAAAAATCCAAATTGGGTGTGTTTGGATTTGCATTTTAAAACTTGTAACCTGATTATTGTGGGTTACTTGATTTTAATGTTTGGATAAAACAAATCCTTTCACTTTTTGTATAATCGGTTTCATACCGTGGTCATTGTATCGTTTTAAAATCTTGAATAGCTAGATTTTTAAACCCTCAAGCATATGATTATCTTATTGTTACAACTTCAAACAACAAAAGCACATCGAAGCATAGTCTTCTACAATTCACGTTATCGATTATCTAATTCTTTTTAGTCACTAAAATTGATTATTACATCCTCGGTCTTAGATTGGGCAAGTTGCTGAGGTTTTGAAAACACAAGGTGCACAACTGCTACTTCCTGTGGCCTTACTACACTGTGCAGCATTTTTTATTGGTTACGCACTATCTAAATTATCATTTGGCGAATCAACATCTCGTACCATCTCCATAGAATGTGGGATGCAGGTAGTTTATCTTTCCGTACCTTTTTCATTTCATTGTGTTCCCCATCTTCTAAAGGTTGTAAAATGGGCCGGCTAGGTAACGTGTCAAGATATAAGGTGAAAACGGGTAGTTTTTAGTATGGGTCGGTTTGACCCGCAAGCACTTTTTGTTCCTTTTCTGAAAGGGCAAATGACATAGAATACAATATACTTTTGACTTTGGTCCGTTTTGGTAATTATACTATTTTATAATTTTTTATAACCATATGTTTTTGAACAGAAATAAAGTTTTTTCTCTCTATTTGGTAACTAGATCTGGATATTAAAGTTCCTTTTATCCTAAATGAATTTTTTTTTTTCATGCCAGGAAACATATTGCTATTCTATGACATTTCAAATACAATTGCATAAAGCTTTATATTTACAACAATAATATATTCTTCTAATTTCAAACAGTTTAGACCCGTTTCCATTTGGAGATGACCCAAATCGACCCGTTTATAAGTAAATGGGTCAATATTGCCACCTCTACAGTATCTATAATGAAGATAAACACACAAAACAGAAATAACTTTATTTTGTTTGTATTGATTTACACAGAGCTCTGCTCTAGGGTTTTTGCTTGCTCAAAAACATTTCACAAATCCTCTTGTAGCCGTACCTTCTGCTGTTAGTGTTGTTTGTATGGCGGTATGAACCTTTTCCCTTTTCTTTAAAGTCACAGTAATCGATTCTTTCCTGACCCTGAAAATAGTTTAATCTATTGCAATTTGATAAAATGCAGCTTGGTGGAAGTGCTTTAGCTGTGTATTGGAGGAACCAACCAATTCCTGTTGATGACAAAGATGATTTCAAGGAGTAAAAAAGCTTGTAGCTTTATGTTTTCTTGTTCTAGAGTTTGCTTATTTTCAGTTTTCTTGGACGAAAGATCGAACCTTTGGCGAATATGCATTTAATATTTTAAGACTGCTGTTGATTTATTCATGAATGCTATTTGTATTGGATGGATGAAGTGAAAACAAGTTCAAAAGGAAAATGGGTTCTTTTACAGGGTAAACTTGTGAGAGCAAATTTCTAGTTGACTGTATAGAGATCTGATAAATGTATTAGAAAACAAAGATAATAAGATTATAAGAATGACAACATATGTCAACAGCGAAACAATGAAACACCATACCATATCAGAAACAGAAAACTCAGACCAACACAAAGCTTGACAAATGAACGAAATGTAGTAAATATGTTTAACTTTTCAAAAAACAATCTTTTAAACATATTGATATGATATGTTTATTTTTATCATTTTGTTTAAACTAGAGGCTTGTTGGATTTAGTATATTTTTATTTTATTATTATTCATGTTTTGATATAAATTTTATTTAAAACCAACTCAGGTCAAATGTAATATATTTATACTTCTTTTGTTTTTAGATTGGGGTAACTTTGTAAAATAGTATTCAAGTTTTAAAATTATTCTAATTAGGTCACTCATAAAGATTTTTGTTCCAATTAAGTCATTTGTAAATTTTTTGTCCTAATCAGATCATTAAAGTTTCAGGATTGTTTTAATTATGTCATTCATAAGTTGCAAAAAAATTTAAAAATTAAAGTTTTTTAAAATATTAACAATATTTTATAAAAAAACTGAATTATTTTATTTTTTTGTGAATTAATTAAAACAATTAAAAATTATATTAATGATCTGATTATAGCACTCCTAAAACTTTAATTACTTGATTGAAACAAATAAAAGTATTAGTGACCCGATTGGAATAATTTTAAAACTTTAGTGACTTGATTAAAACAAATAAAAATTTGAGTGATCTAGTTAAAACATTGTTAAAACTTGCTTACTATTCTGTGAAGTTTTAGTGACTTGATTAGAACAAATAAAAATTTAAGTGATCTAGTTAGAACATTATTAAAACTTGCTTACTATTCTGTGAAGTTTTCAGTTATGATTCTTGTTTCATAATTTTTTTACTTTGACTATAATTTTGCAGTGTAGTTGTTTTTAAATTCAGGTGTATTTCTATGCATTTTTTATTCGAAACTGACTCGTAAAAAAGTGCGATTATGAACCACTAAAACTTATTAAATCCGATGGTAAATGAGTAAGTAAAATTTTCAACATGAAGATGTGACTTGTGATTGATTTTTTATTTTCTTTTCCTAATATTAATATATTTTATTACTACAATTAATTTTTAATATATTTTATTTATACTTCTGTATAAATTTTATTAAAAATTTAGTTGTTCGAGATAATATACAACAAATCAAAGAACAAACATACAAGTCGTTAAAACTGTTTCAAGACTACATTATTTGTACAATTTTTTTTCCTTTTAACATCTAAAATACTTTGTTTTATAAAATCCTAGGTTTCTCATTCCGGCTTGCTTATTTCTACTAATGTTTCGACGTGTATTTTTTTATTATTTTTCTTTTTGTGCGGCAAATGCTAATTTGCAAGTCGACGAAAAAGAGTCTTGCAAATTTCAAACCCTCGCCGCAACATGTAAGTTTCATCCACTAGTTATCATATAGTTTATATGAAATTACAAACTACGACTCTTTGACGTCAACGGTTATTTTCTGTCCCTTTGCACAATGCATTTCACATAAGAAATAGTAAACTTTAGCTTCTCTCAAGCCCGCAATAGTGTCGCCTGTTCCATGAAGGACCATGGCGTTGGTGGCGTTGCATGTGTCGTATGCCGCCTTTGATGCTACTTTTCTGAGGGTATGTTTATTCTTATCATACACAAAAATCAATTGATCGCCTTTGATGAACTTCTTTCCTTTTTTTCAATTCTTCGTAATATTAGGTTTCGGAGGCACAATCCACCATTAGCACCACCGACTACAACGTGGTAAACGCCATTATTGTTGAAAAACGCATGTATGCTACCATGATGATTGTTATGACCGCAAGGTTCAACTTCTTACACTCCATATTTGATAGTGTAAATTCTTGATTCAAAGGGTTGTAAGGTTTGATTTGTATTTGTAGAGGGAAATATTAATCTTTTTTTGGTGAAGAAACAATATACTTTCTAATGTGATGGAATCTCACACTAAACTTCGTTTCCTATCAACTTTTTTTTATTGATATTCTTTTTTTATGCCTTTATCATATTTTATCGGATTCACATGTTCATGAAATATTATATAAATAACAGTTAGAACGTCGCTACACACACATATATTGTTCTTTGACCTAACAGGCATGTGCCAATGAGTGGTTGTTAGCTGACCTTTACTTCTTTTTTAATTTTTTTTAATTTTGCGTAGTTTTATATATAAAACGTGTTTAAAAATGATTAAAAAAATCAAAAGTCGTTAGATTTTAATAATCCAAACTTTTATATATGTGTCTAGATTAATTTCAACTTAGCAAATGTTTACGTACACTCTCAACTTTGAGTTTATTTTCCTGTAACGTTTTTTTACTAACTGAGAGTTAACACTGTTATTTTTTTATTATGTGGACTACTTATATGGCCAAAACACTAAGCATGAAGTTGAAATCAACTGTCGGGTCTGTCAATCTAAAACTTCTGCAACCTAAAACACGACAATCTTCACTTTCTAATTTGAACCACTTGACTGTTAAAAAGACCTAATAGAGGTTGGACGACGACGGAGTTGAAAAATTGCTCAAACTTAGCCTTATTTCATAAAAAAAAACTAACGGACGTTAACTCTTTCAGTTAGTAAAGGATTGTTGGAGGAAAATAAACTCAAACTTAAGAGTGTCTGTAAATATTTCCTGAGTTGGGATTAATCTTGGTAATAAATGAAAGTTTGAATTATTAAAATCCAATAGGCTTAATGGATTTAAATACTCCTAACTATTGTGAATTGAGCGATGTCATTCCCAAGTATCAGTTTGGCGAATATAACTCCCAAGTAAACACTTCAGTGTCTGTATCACTTGATGTATGTTAGAACCACATTGTTCTGGAGTTTTATTTAACCACGTCAGCTGCCACACAAACGAGGCATGTACATGTATGCGTGCCACATCATCAGATAGTTAATATCATTAGGGTTCTAACAAACGACGGATGATACATTAAACTATTCTCCAAAATAATACTTGAGATGAAAACGACCAATTCCCAATAATTAAGAATACTTAAATCCATTAAATCAATCCAATAACTCTAAAATCAAACATAGTCTATTGGGCTGAGCTATTCTCGATAATTGGCAAACACATGTCCGATCCTTGAAACTCACCACCACCACTTGGTTCACTAGCACCCTTAGTCCCATCTTTTTTCTTCTTATTTTCTTATTTTATTTTTATCTCTAAACTTTATAAAAATGTTAGGTTTTATTATTGTTTATCTTTTTAACTGCTTTAATTATGTTGTTTTATTTCACTTCCTGTATTCTGTTTTATTTCTTAACTTTATCAAAATGTTTTTTTTCTTTTCCTTTTCCTTATATTCTACATATATCCTTTATGTGTAATGTACAAAAATTCCACATATATTATTTCACTATTTTTTTAATTTAATTTAAATTGCAAAAGCCATGTATTATTTTATCTCCGTTTCAAGTTTTTAAACGGAATAGCAGTGTTTCCTTTTTCATAAAAGTTTCGATATTGTTAAGCTTTTTTTTGTTTTAACATACTGCAACATGCGGGCCTTAATACAAATTCAACATAAAAAGTTAAATTAGTTTATAATAACATTGTTTTTGAAGATCACCATATTAAAACATAATCAATATTGAATATCGTATTGACAAAAAAAACTAGAGTACATTACATTTTTCATCCTATAGGTACTTCACATTTAAAAAACCTTGAATGTTTCGTTTTTTCTCTCTAATGGACGTTAATTTTGTTTGTTAAATCAGTTCATGTGGCTTGCGCACGAGAGCAATTTAGTCATTTTATCCCATACGAATATTAAAACAATAAAAATAAACTTAGACCCACTTAATCCACATCATCTTCTTCATCATACGCCACCGCCACCGCCACC
>BJCM01110927.1:0-39293 GCA_018326385.1 Flaveria bidentis | reverse complement strand
GATAGCTTGTTCAAACACATATGAATGATCCTATTCTCTTGGGTTTGTTAAAACAAAGTAAAGAACCTTAATTTTTCAGATTATGAATCATAATGTTAAGGCTTTAATCCGCTGCGTTTTTCATGTTTAAATGGTTAAACAACTTTGATTATGGTCCATCAAACCCATCACGATTATGTGCATAGGTATTCGAATTGTTTTGTTTTTCCACGAATTAGGTGGTATTTTTCAGTGTATGAAAACAAACAAAACCGTGTTCATTTGTGAGCAATTTTTATGAAATGCATGAAAAATAATAAAATTGTAACAACATAATATGGAAGACCTAAAAGAATTTTGAAATGAAAATTATATTATAAATTTTTTATATACATTTATTAATAAGAATTTTTAATTTCATATATATATTTTTATAATTGAGAACTGAATCAGCCATGTGAACACATCCTCAAGATATACTTTAGCACAAAGATGAATTTAAACATTGACAAGCAATGAGATCACACTGATAACCGTTCTAATCACAGTCTTTGAATGATTTTGAAATTCTAAAATAGATCAATAACGACTGCTGATATGTTTGTACATTTTAACCCATGCCCTATCTTTTTCAACAAACAGAAGATGATTCGTTAAGGTTCGATTAAACACTTTCGAATGCTAGGACCCCACAATCGTTTGGCAAATACCCTCACCCAACCTCAGGATTTCTTGAACTTTACTACAATCTTTATGGAACAAGACTTGTGCATTAGTGTGTAAGAGATTATCATCAGAATATTGCATTTTGTGAAAAATTCATCGTTACTTGATTTGACACAACTTAGACCAAAATGGCGAGAGCTCAAGGTCTATACTAACATATAACAAAAGGGATGACCATTTAATTGTGAGCCAACGAGAGATCTAGGTCAGTACTATCATACAACAAAGGAGATCATCACTCCGGGTCAGTAATTCTGTACAACAGAGGTGATTAGCACAAACATAAGACATATAAATAAACCAAACATGGCTCAAAGATATATGATTTGTATTATGGTGGGTGAAAGATTAATTCTCAATCTAATTTTTTGTCGAGACTCAGTTTTCGTGCAGGCCAAAATGATTGTGTCAATCCAGACGTCCTTAAGCATATTTTTAAATTCAAATCATTATGTTGCTGACTACTTTATTCTTCAGGCAGAGTCTACCAAGTCTAAAATGATTTCGTAAATCCAGACGTCCTTAAACAATCTATGTCAGTAAACCGAATTACTAATAGTCCTCCTGAATTGTTCCTGCACTCATTAACAAATTACTTAGAGAGGGGAACCCAGGCCATCATAGTCATAGGAGTTCCTTTTTCATCAATACAAGTAACCTTCTTCGACACATAATTGTTTAAACAATCAGAGATTGATGTATCCTTCTTTTTAA
The DNA here is from genome assembly GCA_018326385.1 of Flaveria bidentis. NCBI lineage: Eukaryota > Viridiplantae > Streptophyta > Magnoliopsida > Asterales > Asteraceae > Flaveria > Flaveria bidentis. The sequence continues at coordinate 37,874 of BJCM01110927.1, read as the reverse complement.
TTTTCCAAATTTGTTTCGGTTTAATTAATTTGGATTTGAATGAATTCAATTTGAAAATCATTTTCTGTTTAAGATCAAAAGGAAGAGAATTTTGGTTTGAACCTTTGGTCAATTTCATCATTGAACCATGTGAAATCAGCTTCACATCAAAAGTTTGGATGGAGGGTTTTTCATCCAACTTTTCAAAGGTGTGTGCTTTTTACCTCTTGAACCAGAGAAGCAACCCGTATTGCCTTTAACATCTAGAACATTCATTGAAGACTTACATATGGAGAAACAATTTGGTTTGCCTTTACCATTTTAAGCAAGTCTTTGAGGACATTTCTTTACCACATGACCTTTTTTTCCACACTCAAAACAAGCCTTGAAAGGCTTTTGATGCTTGACTAACCTGTATTTTGCTGGTTGGGATGAGGATTTCTTTGAGCTTGTAGAAAATTCTTGCTTGTTCTGAAGTTTCCCGTGTTGAATAGGGAATGAGATCTTCATTGATTCAATGGGTTGTTTTGCAAATGGAGAAGAGATCCGTATTGGTTTTGATTTAGCTTTCGGAAGATTTTGAGATTTGACAATTTTAAATGATATCTTGTTCTTTAAGGAACCGACACTGTCCTCTGTGTTTGATTCATCATCTGAGCTTGTCCAGTCTCGTATACACAGATCTGCTTCCAATGGATCTTGATGGGCTAGTACTCCTATGGGCTATGTGTTGCGAATGTGCCTACTTATGATGTTTTATGAGGTTTACGATGTATTATGATGCCTTAAACAACTTTCTCTCGTGATGAAAAATATTTTTATGAAAGCTTTACTTGAATGATATATTTGTACAAGTAAAGTATTATGTAAAGAGAATGGAAAGATAATATTAATGAGAAATGGAACCTAAAGAATTATACCCCGAGCCCATATCATAATGAAAAGTCTTACAAGCACTATGATGGACTTCACTTATGTGAGTTTGATGTATGATGATGGAGCCGTATTAATGAGCAGGCTATGTGCCTTGCAGTGTGGATCAACTGTCAGGGGTTAGCTACCATGATGATGTGTACTAACAGGGATCGACATTTGTTGTCGGTTAATAGAGAGCTCTTGCTTTGTGCAATCTCGTTTACGATAAAGTGAAATATTTTGAAACGAATGATAAGACATGTATATGATGATATGTATGTAATGATGAATGATCACTCACTAAATGTAATGGTTTTAAAATGTATGAACAAGTATTTTATTATAGAACTAGAACTCACTCAGTTATCTTCTTGATATGGGTTCCAAAGAATCCACTTCCACCATCACATGTCTTCTCTCTAAAGCATCACCCTCTGAATCATTTTTATGGTATCGTCGATTGGGCCATGTCAATTTTAAAAACATAAACAAATTGGTTAAAAACAATCTTGTTAGGGGATTACCATTAAATTTTTTTTCAATTATTAAAAAATGTATGGCCTGTGCCAAAGGAAAGTAACATAAAAATCTCATAAGCCAAAGCTTGAAAATACTATTTCTAGTCCCCTCGAGTTGTTACATATGTTTTGTTTGGTCCAAATAGCATAAAATCAATTGCTAAAAAATAATTTTGTCTTGTTACATATGATTTCTCCAGATATTCTTTGGTGAGGTTCTTAGCACATAATAGAGAAAATCCCGAAGAGTTGCAGAAACTTATTCGATAAATAGAAATGATAAGAAAAAGGAAGGTCATGGTTATTCGAAGTGACAACGGTACCATCTTCAAAAATCACATCTTTTACTCCATTTGTGCAAACAAAGGAGTTTTGATGCAATTCAGTGCAACCAGAACACCTCAACAAAATGGTGTTGCTAAGAGAAAGAATAACACTATAATTGAAGTTGCTCGTACCATGTTGATTGAATCTACTTTGCCAATTATTTTCTGGGCAGAAGCGGTGAATTGTGCATCATACGTACTCAATCGTTTTTTGATTATGAAAGACAAAATGAAAACTCCTTACGAATTATTTTAGAGACGGAAGCCATTGATTTATTTCTTTCGTCCATTCGGATGTTCCTGTACCTTGCTTAACACTCATGCATAGAAGTTGAAATTTGGAGTTGTGTCAGATGAATGTTACTTCGTTGGTTATCCATCTTCTCAGAAAGCTTATGGTGTGTATAACAAGAGAACACGTATAATGTAGTAGTCATTCTATGTTGACTAGCAGGAATCTAATGCTTCAGATGCAAGAACCGAACCTACATGGTTCTTTGACTCGAATACTATTTTTAACTATTTCAATCTTCTAGTTTTTGATGATGATGCGTCCTTCACTAAGGTTCAAACGAAAATTATACCTCCATATCCTTTACCTCAAGATCTTCCCAATTCATCAAATGAACCTCTGACCTTAATAAATCTTCCCTCTTCATACCCTTTTGACATTCCATCCCCACCTGTTTTCGCATCTATTACTTCAACTCAAACCTCTACTCCATCTCAACTCTCTTAAACCTCTCTAACACTTCAACCTGTTCAATCACCTTCTCTAAAATTATCAACTAGACCGCAGCCGATTTACATGCCTCAATCTAATCCTTTACCGTTAACCACTAATTTTAAATCTTTGAGAAATCATCCTCATGATAACATTATTGGATCCATTCGTGATGGTGTTAGGATGCGGAGTCAATCTGGTTTGATAAACGTGTTTTTATTCTCTTGTTTCATATCACAAATTGTTCCAGAGGATGTTCATGTAGCTTTTCAGGATCCTTGTTGGTTGAGTCAATGCAACTGGAACTTCCACAATTCAGGAAACTTAAAGTTTGGACATTTGTTGATCTTCCTCCAAACAAATGTCCAATTGGCACTACATGGGTGTTCAAGAACAAACTAGATGATCATGGCATAATGGTGAGGAATATGACAAGGCTAGTAGTTCAAGGATTTGCTCAAGAAGAAGAGGTTGATTACACAGAAGTATTTGCTCCAGTAGCTTGTCTTGAAGCAATCCGAATGTTTCATGCTCATATTGTTCACAAGAATTTCAAGGTCTATCAAATTGATGTCAAATGTGCTTTCCTTTATGCAGGCATTGTTGAAGAGATTTAGAGATTTATGTGTGTCAACCACCAGGATTTGAGGATCCAAACTTTCTTGATAAAGTATACAAACTTGATAAATATCTTTATGGTTTACATCATGGTCCTCGCATCTGGTATGAGACTCTTACACAATATCTTTTAAGCAATGGTTTTTCATGTGGCACTATTGATATGACTTTATTTAAGAAAAAAGTGGATGGTGGGATGTTAACTGTGCAAGTTTATGTTAACGCCATTATTTTTGGTTCTACCAATCCTAAGCTATGCCATGAATTTGAGGAGGTTATGAGAAGTCACTTTGAAATGAGCATGATGGGAGAGATGTGTTTTTTCCTTGGTTTGCAAGTTGAATAAAAGCACGAATGAATCCTTATTCATCACGAAAAAGTATGTCAAAGAAATTCCAAGGAAATCGAATATGGATGAAGCTTCTTCTGAATAGACCCCATTCACTGCACAGACATGTCTCACTCCAGATAAAAAATGGGAAATCTATTGATCCTAATCTTTACAAATCAATGATTGATTTTCTAGTGTACCTTACATCCAGTTGTCCTGACATAACTTTTTCTATGGGATATTGAGCTTGATACCAATCCAACCCAAAGGAGTCTCATGAAAAGGCAGTCAAACGGATTTTTCGTTATCTAAAAGGCTCTTCTCGCTTGGGTCTATGATATCCTTATGGTGGAAATTTTGATTTGCATGCTTACTCTGAAAGTGATTCTAATGGTTGTTGGATGAATAGAAAGTCAGTCACTAGTGGTTGTCAATATCTAGGAAATTTTCTAGTTTCATTGCGGAGCAAGAAGCAAACAACTGTGTCTCTTTCCATGGGAGAGGAAGAGTAAATTGCTGCTTGTAGCCGTTGCTCTCAAGTGTTGTGGATACAACATCAGATGATTGATTATATGTTTCAGTTTCTTCACACTCCATTATTTTATGATAATAAAGTATCCATTGGCATTGCTAAGAATCAAGTTCATCATTCCCGAACCAAGCACGTTGAAGCAAGAATTCATGTCATCTGTTATGCCCAAGAAAATGGTTTTATTGATATTATTTCGATGGACACTAAAAATAAAAAAAATGTTTTAGCTAAATCTTTTGATAAACCTCATTTTTATGAATTGATCTCCATGTTGGGCTTAATATCTTTGTCTCATGAAAATTTTATACATAATTTTTAGTATTCTCTTGTCTTCTTTTCAATTTTATGCTCCATAGTCCTTTACTATTTTACAACTTAAAAAAAACTTAGAAATTTCTCTTATCTTGTTGATTCATAGAAATTTCGAGGGAGAATAACATAAATTTTATTGTTCTTGCAACCACATGTATAAAGTATTTTTTTGTTTCCTAAAAAAGTTGAAGGAGTTCTAGTGTAGTGTTGGGATATGCATGATAGGTTCAGCCCCAATACAAAGTAGATAGTGATCTTCTGGATAAACTAAAAGGATAAAAAAAGTTTTGTGTAACACCCGGTTATTTCCCCTAAAGCCAAATAAAGAAGAAAAACAGAAAGAAAAAAAATAAAGCCCAAAGTCAAGGCACCAAACTTGCCAAAACGGGAGAAGGTTTGGAAGAGTGAGGGATTAAGAGGGGAGGGCAGCCCACACCCTCCCCCACACTCACAAAATTCAGCCAAGACACAAGAAATGGAGAAAAGAGAGTTCAAGCCTCGGTTTTCTTGGTTTTGAGCACAAAAGTTGAGGTGTAGCGGGTTAGATTGAAGCCCTACTCGACGGTGTTTTTTGTGCGAGTTCTAGGACCCCTCTTTTAGATGTTTTCAACTGATTTAGGGCTGGAACACATAGTAAAACCCATTTTTGAAGTGTGCGTATTGAACCCGTGTGTATGTGTTTGTGTGTGATGCGAGTGGGGTTTGTTTTCGGGCTTGTGTGTGCTTGAATGGTGTTGTGGTATGTGTTTCTAAGGTTTAGGATGGTTGATTTGGGCTTAGAATAGGTTTGAGAGGGTTTGGAGGCTGAAAAGTGCAGATTAGGTTCAGGATGAAATGCATTTGGCATCAGCTAGGGCTAGGCGACCGAATGGCATGCAATAGGAGGACATACGACTGAAAGGCATGCGATTGAAGTCCATGGGCATGGATGCCATGCGACTGAGGTCCATACGCATGTGAGTCATGTGACTGAGGTTCATTCACATGTGAGTCATGCGACTAAGGGTCCATACGCCTAGGTACTCATCCGCATTGGATTCATTCGCCCATAGTGCCCATCCGCATTAGTGCCAATTCGCATAGGGTCCATTCGCATAGGGTCCATCCGCATAGGATCCTTTCGCATAGGATAAATTTGCCTGATGTTCATTCGCCTTAGTGTTCAGTCGCCTGGGAGGTCATGCGACTGAAGCGTGTCCATACACCCATTTAGGGCTTGTGCACCCAAAAGAACATAGTTTAACTTTCTGACTTGCAGGGAGATGTGTAGATGTAAGCCTTTATTTGGGAGGTTCCAGGGGGTTCCTGTAAGTTGACTTTGGAGGTCATAGATGATATGTGGGGTATGTATGTCGATGTAAGGTTCTTGCTTATGCATGTTGCTATGTATGTATGATTAATGCCTCGTATGATGATGTTGTATGTTTATTATGTTCCTTGCTTTACTTGATTGTTTCCCGTGGCTTTACTTGTATGTTAATGAATGAACGAAAAGTATTATGTAATGTAAAGTGGAAGATAAAGAAAAAAGGAATGAAATGAAAGAATGCATGCATTAATGACCGAATGAAAGAAAGGCTTGCAAGCAAATGTATGGAGGTTCACACTCAATGCAGAGTGTTAGCTCAATCGTGTGCGGGTTCGCTACCCCATGAGGATGCACATTGGGGCTTAATCCGTGTGATTAAGCAATGTATGGAGGTTCACACCCAATGAGGGGTTGTCAGCTCAACTGTGTGCGGGTTATATACCCCATGAGGATGCACACAGGGGTTCAGTCTTTCTGATTGACCATATGTATGGAGTTCTTGTCGCTTAACCCTAGATGAATTGCTTGGTGGAGGAGGGTTAAGCACATGACAGGACCCAGATGGAAACGAAAGATAATAAAAGTACGAAATGAATGATGATGAAGATAATAACTATTATTTATATGTACGCACGATATGTGATCACGTTTTAAAGCGTGATATGATTTGAAAGAAAGTAAAGCATGGTTTTAAACGAAAGTAAAGTACGTTTTATTATAAAACTAGAACTCACTCAGCAATGCTAACTTTTATGTGTTTCCAGTTGGCAGGTAATGTTGCTGAGGATGGCACGAGACGGCTACTCAGCTCTTTTTGGATGACATCCATTGTTATAATGCTTTTGTGATGTAATGCAACATGAATTTTGTAATTCGATAACGATGTATTGTTTTGCAAAAGTCTTTAAAATGAAATGGAATGATTCTTTTTAATGTTTCCACTGCAACGTTTTATTTAAGTTAATGAAAATATATGTTTTATGTGCGATGATTGGCCAGCTGTAAGCGTCCCGGGAACGGGGCCTTACAAGTTGGTATCAGAGCCAGGTTTAAGTGAAACCGGTAAATTTTCAAAATAAACGTAAACTTAAACTGAACATGAGACAGAAGGGTAGGGATGCTAGTCTGAGTAGCTACGTGTCATCATGTATTTTCTTTAATGTTAACTGATATTATATGCGCATGTATGTGGTTTATGTGCTGCTTGTAGATTTTGATACTGATGTAGTCAAGATTGGTAATGCTTTGGGTATGAAGAGTAAAGTAAGTGGCTAATTACAACTGTCCACTATAATTAGAGACTTACTATACTTGACATAAAGTAAGTTCTTCCCTTGAATGACCGTGTTGGTGTTTGAATCTTTCAGTGTGTGTGTGGATGGCCGGTGGTAGATCTTCTAAAGCTTCACATAGTAGAGGTCGTGGTGTTGAACCACAACCCAATAAAGGAAGAACCAGAGTTGAAAAGGTGGTTCATGAAGAACCAGAGTTGAAAAGATGGTTCATGAAGAACCAGAGACCCCTCATCCGGAGGGCGGTGATGAGAGTGCAAACTTAAGGGCCTCGGTGAAGGAGGCTGTTGTCGAAGAAATGCATCAGGTCATGTAGACAATCTTACCGTCTATGGTGACTGAAGTTATCAAGGCTATGATGGAATGAGAAAGGAAGGAAAGAATTAGACCTACGGGTGAAAGAAGATAGCTCGAGACTGAGACAGTTTTGTTTGATGACGGAGAAGAAAAGGAGGAAGAAGAGCCTACGCCAGAGGTGGCACGAGACTGTAACTACGGGGCATTTCAACGATGCAAGCCCCCTACTTTTGATGGTAACGGCACTACTGCTGCTGCTCACCGGTGGTTGAGAGAAATGAAAGTTGTTCTGAATATCAACGAGCGCCGAGAAGATCAGAAGGTGAAATTTTCTGCCCACTCGTTTGTGGACTTAGGTCTATGCTGGTGGGACAATATAGTCCAAGCTGAGGGTAGCTGGGCGATAGGAAGGATGAGGTGGGCGAAGTTGAAAAAGTTGGTGATTGAGGAGTTCTGTCCTCACAGGGAGATGGATAAGGTGGAGAGAGAGTTCCTGCAGTTGGAGGCGGGAAGTATGACACATCAATAATATGCCACCAAGTTCAACGAAATGGCACGGCTGGTGCCGGATCAGGTGACTCAGGGCTTGCTAGCGGATATTCGCAGGCACATGATCGCTGCCCGACCGAGCACGTTTAGGTTGGCGGTTGATTTGACAGGAAGGTTGTATGATGAGCGAGAGGTGGTGGTGGCTGAGGTAAACAAGAAGGGTGGTGGTGATCAGAACTGGAATGGGAAGAGGTTTGGTCAGGGTGATGCCTCTACGGGTAACAAGAGGGCACGGGTGGATGACCGCCGTGTAGCCACACTAGTTGCTGGATCGAAGAGGTATGGCAAATATGGGAAGGAGCATTAGGGGGAATGCAATTGGGGATCAAATGTCTATTTCAAGCTTGGGAAGCCTGGTCATATGGCTAGAGATTGCAAGGGTATAAGGTGTTTCAACTGTGGGGAAAGTGGTCACCTGAGTAAAGACTGTAAGAAGCCGAGGGCTAAGGGTTTTCGGGTGAAGAAGACTAGAGGTGAAGGACCGAGGGCGAGCGCCAGGGCGTTAACGATGACACAGGAGGAAGCTAGGACGGACCCTAATGTTGTGTCCGGACGTTTCTAGTGAACCAAACTTTAGCTTCTATGTTATTCGATTCGGGTGCTAGTAAAAGTTTTATTTCTACTACTTTCTATGCTAAGTTGCCTATTAGTATTAGACTTGTTGATGCGCCCTTTGATGTAGAAACCACCATAGGTAAGTCTACCAGGATTTCGGAGATGCTAGAGGGTTGTGACGTGGAATTAGAAGGTCACAAATTTCTAGTTAGACCGTTCGTGATGACCTTAGGTGGTTTTGATTTGGTTCTGGGGATGGATTGGTTAGCGAAATTCGAGGCGAATATTGTGTGTCGCAGGAAGATGGTCTATCTGACAGCGCCCAACGGTATTTTAGTGACGGTTTATGGTGATCGGGTCACTACGATCCCCAAAGTTATTTCAATAGTGGTGGTGGGAATGTGCATGAGGTGCGGATGTAACACCTATTTAGCATATGTAAAGGACATGGATAGACCAACACCACAATTGTTCGATATACCGGTTGTGCGTGACTTTCTAGATGTGTTTCCCGAAGACTTACCAGGAGTGCCACCTGACCATGAGATCGAGTTTCAGATTGATTTGACACTGGGTGCCCAACCTGTTGCCAAGGCACCGTATCGTTTGGCTCCGACTGAGATGAAAGATTTGATGGAGCAATTGCAAGAGCTACTTGATAAGGGGTTTATTAGACCAAGTATCTCTCATTGGGGGTGCTCCGGTCTTATTCGTAAAGAAGAAAGACGGTAGCATGAGGATGTGTATAGACTACTGCGAGCTGAACAAGTTGACAGTGAAGAACCGATACCCCTTACCGAGAATCAATGATTTGTTTGATCAGCTTCATGGTGCCAGTTGGTTTTCAAGGATAAATCTTTGATCTGGCTACCATTAGCTAAAGGTGAAGGAGCAAGATATCCCTAAAATAGCTTTTCACACGTGTTATGGTCACTACGAGTTCCTCGTTATGTCATTTGGTTTGACCTATGCGCCAACTACTTTCATAGATCTGATGAATCGAGTGTGTTGGCCAATGTTGGATAAATCTATGATTGTGTTTATTGATGACATCTTGATTTATTCGAAGAGCAAGAACGAGCATGCCAATCACATTCGGGAAGTGTTGGAAACGTTGAGGAGGGAGAAGCTGTATACTAAATTCTCCAAGTGCGTATTTTGGTTGCGCGAGGTTCAATTTTTGGGTCATGTGTTAAATCCCGAGGGGATTATGGTGGACCCGACAAAGGTGGAAGCAGTGATGCAATGGAAGTCTCCAAAGACGCCATCCGAGATTCGTAGTTTCTTGGGTTTGGCAGGCTACTACAGGAGGTTCATTCAAGACTTCTCCAAGATCGCTTCTCCATTAACCAAGTTGACCCGGAAAGATGTGAAGTTTGTATGGGGTCAGGCTCAAGAGAAGGCATTTGAGGAGTTAAAGGCGAGGTTGTCTCAAGCTCCTGTTCTATCATTACTCGATGGAAGTGAAGAGCTGGGGGTTTATTCTGATGCTTCCAATTCGGGGTTGGGGTGTGTGTTAATGAAAAGGGGAAAGGTTATAGCCTATTCATCCTGACAGTTGAAGGTTCACGAGGTCCATTATCCAACTCATGACTTGGAGCTAGCAGCCGTGGTCTTTGCATTAATGAATTGGAGGCACTACCTTTACGGGACGAAGTGCATCATATTCACTGACCACAAGAGTCTGAAGTACTTCTTCGAGTAGAAGGGCCTAAACATGAGGCAAAGGAGATGGTTAGAGCTCATAAAGGATTATGATTGTGAGATCCATTACCATCCGGGCAAAGCCAACGTGGCGGCGGATGCCTTTAGCCGGAAGGAGAGACCCGAGCCGATTCAGGTGAAAGCTTAACAGATGATCATGACCTCTGATGTGATGAAGCAAGTTAAAGAGTTTCTAGATGAGGCATTGAAAGAGGATCATCTGAACTTCGAAAGGATGAGAGGTCTGATTACGAAATTGGGTGAAAACACACTTTGTGTTAGAACCCTATTTGGATATGTGTGGATTCCTCGTTTTGCGGATCTATGGGTGAGGATTATGGATGAGGCTCATAAGACTCGATACTCTATTCATCCTGGTGCTACAAAGATGTATCAAGACATGAAGAAAGATTATTGGTGGCTGGGTATGAAGCATGATGTGGTGGAGTATGTGAGTAAATGCCTTACTTGTTTAAAAGTGAAGGCCGAACATCAGAAGCCGTATGGGAAGATCCAACCTTTGGATGTACCGGAATGGAAGTGGAAGCACATCACCATGGATTTTATTACGAAGCTACCGCGTACCGTGTGAGGATACGATACTATATGGGTGATTGTTGATCGCTTGACGAAGAGTGCTCATTTCCTACCGATTTGCGAGACATATTTATCCGAGAGGTTGGCGGAACTATTCATCAAATAAATTGTAACTCGTCATGGTGTGCCGGTGTCTATTGTGTCTGATCGTGACACCCGGATCACATCTAAATTCTAGAAGAAATTCCACGACACAATGGGGACGAGGTTACATATTAGCACGGATTATCATCCCTAAATGGATGGTCAATCCGAAAGGACCATTCATACATTGGAAGATATGTTTAGGGCATTTGTTATTGATTTCGGAGGAAGTTGGGATGACCACCTACCATTAGCTGAGTTCTTATATAACAACAGCTATCATACCGGTATTGGTATGCCCCCTTATGAAATGCTATACGGTAGGAGATGTAGGACACCCGTTTGTTGGGGTGATATTAGTCAGAAAGAATTAGGAAGCATCGAGGTGATCGAGGCTACGACTGAGGAGCTTGAAAGGATCAAGGCCTTCATGAAGGTAGCCAAAGGTAGACAAAAGTCGTATGCTGATAAACAATGTAGACCGATCAAGTTCAAGGTGGGTGACAGAGTCATGTTGAATGTCTCACCTTGGAAGAGCATCATTCGGTTCAGAAAGAGGGGCAAGTTGAGCCCAAGGTACATAGGGCCTTTCCGAATAATAGCTCGAGTAGGAGAGGTGGCCTATAGTCTGGACTACCAGATGAGTTAAGTGGAATTCACCTAACATTCCATGTATCTCATCTGAGAAAGTGTTTAGCAGATGAAGATATGATTGTTCCACTAGAGGATATCAAGGTAGACGAACGACTCAACTATGTAGAGCAACCGGTGGTAATCATCGACCGTAAGTAGAAAAGATTGAGAAATAAAGTGGTCCCACTTGTGCGTGTACAGTGGAAGCACAGAAAGGGATCCGAGTCTACGTGGGAGACTGAAGAAGAGATGAGACAGCATTACCCACGTCTGTTTGAGGAAATAACAGTTTTCGGGGACGAAACCTATTTAAGGGGGGTGGACTTGTAACACCCGGTTATTTCTCTTGAAGCCAAAGAAAGAAGAAAAAGAGAAAGAAAAGAAATAAATCCCAAAGTCGAGGGACCAAACTTGCCAAAATGAGAGAAGGTTTGGAAGAGTGGGGGATTAAGATGGGAGGACAGCCCACACCCTCCCCCACACTCACAAAATTCGGCCAAGAGAGAAGAAAGGGAGAAAAGAGAGTTCAAGCCTCTGTTTTCTTAGTTTCGAGCGCAAAAGTTGAGGTGTAGTGGGTTAGATTGAAGCCCTACTCGACGGTGTTGTTTGTCTGAGTTTTAGGACCCCTCTTTTACATGTTTTCAACTGATTTGGGGCTGAAACACATAGTAAAACCCGTTTTTGAAGAGTGTGTGTGTTGAACCCGTGTATTTGAGTTTGTGTGTGATGCGAGTGGGGTTTGTTTTCGGGCTTGTGTGTGCTTGAATGGTGTTGTGGTATGTGTTTCTAAGGTTTAAGAAGGTTGATTTGGGCTTAGAACAGGTTTGCGAGGGTTTGGAGGCCGAAAAGTGCAGATTAGGTTCGGGATGAACTGCATTCTGCATCATCTAGGGCTAGGCGACCGAATGGCATGCAACAGGAGGCCATACGGCCGAAAGGCATGTGAATGAAGTTCATGCGCATGGATGCCATGCGACTGAGGTCCATACGCATGTGAGTGGTGCGACTGAGGTTCATTCGCATGTGAGTGGTGCGACTGAGGTTCATTCACATATGAGTCGTGCGACTGGGGGTCCATACGACTAGGTATTCATCCGCATTGGATTCATTCGCCCATAGTGCCCATCTGCATTAGTGCCCATTCACATAGGGTCCATTCGCATAGGGTCCAGTCGCCTGGGAGGTCATGCGACTAAAGGGTGACCATACACCCAATTAGGGCTCGTGCACCCAAACGAACATAATTTAACTTTCTGACTTGTGGGGAGATGTGTAGATGTAAGCTTTGACTTGGGAGGTTCCTGAGGGTTCTTGTAAGTTGACTTTGGAGGTCATAGATGATATGTGGGGAATGTATGTCGATGTAAGGTTGTTGATTATGCATGTTGCTATGTATGTATGATTTACGCCTCGTATGATGATGTTGTATGTTTATTATGTTCCTTGCTTTACTTGATTGTATTCACGTGGCTTTACTTGTATGTTAATGAATGAATGAAAAGTATTATGTAATGTAAAGTGGAAGATAACAAAAAGAGGAACAAAATGAAAGAATGTATGCATTAATGAACAAACGAAAGAAAGGCTTGCAAGCAAATGTATGGTGGTTCACACTCAATGCGGAGTGTTAGCTCAACCGTGTGCGGGTTCGCTACCCCATGAGGATGCACACTGAGCTTAATCCGTGTGATTAATCAATGTATGGAGATTCACACCCAATGACGGGTTGTCAGCTCAACTGTGTGCGGGTTATATACCCTATGAGGATGCACACAGGGGTTCAGTCTTTGTGATTGACCATATGTATGGGGTTCTTGTCGCTTAACCCTAGAGGAATTGCTTGGTGCTCTAGAGGAGGGTTAAGCACATGACAGGACCTAGATGGAAACGAAAGATAATTAAAGTATGAAATGAATGATGATGAAGATAATAACTATTATCTATGTGTACGTACGATGTGTGATCACGTTTTAAAGCCTCCATTGATTTGAAAGAAAGTAAAGCACGGTTTTAAACGAAAGTAAAGTACGTTTTATTATATAACTAGAACTCACTCAGCAATGCTGACTTTTATGTGTTTCCAGTTGGCAGGCAATGTTGCTGAGGATGGCACGAGACGGCTACTCGGCTCTTTTTGGATGGCACCCATTGTTATAATACTTTTGTGATGTAATGCAACATGTATTTTGTAATTCAATAACGATGTATTGTTTTGCGAAAGCCTTTAAAATGAAATGGAATGATTGTTTTTAATGTTTCCGCTGCAAAGTTTTATTTAAGTTAATGAAAATATATGTTTTATGTGCGATGATTGGCTAACTATAAGCGTCCCAGGAACGGGGCCTTACATTTTGATTTGGATTACCTGCTTGACATTTTGGCCTACAAAAAGTTACAAGTCCTTGTTGAAAATGGATTGTGAACATAATAAACTCTTCTTTGATGATCTTCAAAGAAAATTCCTTGTTTCTCATTTCCGAGTACTTAATAGTGCTACTTTGGTCCTAGCACTTTCATGTTAGATATTACGGGCTTATCTCCTCTGCTATATGTAAATATTAACCTGGGGTGATGATCTCCTTTTTTATACGTACATATACACCTGGAGCTCTCATTAGCACGTTTTGATGATCTTCTATGTTACATGTAAGTATAGACCTGAAGCTCTCATTAGTTAAGTTCAATTAATCATCTCCTTTATCATACGTGAGTATAGACCTAGAGCTCTTATCATTTGTTCCTCAAAATTATAAGGTCTGTGCTTCTTAAGAAATGTTCCTTGTTATGTTCTCCACTAAATATCAAAAGAGTTAGTCATGTTGTTCAATAAATCATGAGGATATGATGAGTTTCTTTGCCAAATATATGTGGGGACCGAGTCATTTAAGTTTTCTTCAAACTAACTGCAAAACATGATAATGGAAGCCGCAGACTACTTGTTGAAAACAAGAAGGCATGGGTTTAAAATGACAAATATATCATCAATCCAACCAATTTATGATTTTCCAGAAAGCCTCTTCAGTTTGAAGAGTTTCAATATCCTTTTATCCTTTTATATTTTTTATTTGATTCATTATTTTGTTTTGTTATTTTACTTTATTTATAGTTACATTATTATCTTTTTAGTATTTTATCTTTTTTATTATATTCCTTTATGAAATGGAGTTGGCCTCGTGGGGCGTATTGGTTTCTTAATTTTTTCTTTTTTATTGCTTAAAATTGTTTTCAAAATTCTTAAATGAAAAAGAAAAAAATTTAGTTTTAGTTTTCAGCGAAACTATTGTTTTGCTGGTAGCTTCGTTGAGCGAAACTATAGGTTCGCTAGTGCTTTTGCACATATATGTCAAATTTTGATCTTATCGTGAAGCGAGCGAAACTACAGTTTCACTTGCAGCAAAATTATGGGTTATATATATATCATAATATGCGAAATTTTTGTCTCATATTCGCTCATATAGTTTCTCAGACATTTTTTGCCCTAATTAGACCTCTAATTTGTCATCAACTATTATTGGTTTATGATTATACTTCATGTTGATTTAGACAAATGGTGAGTGTTTCAAACTTGAATGTGCACATTAATTGGAGTTTGACCTACATTAAAACGATTTCGGATTGAGATGGTACGTTTACCTTCGCAAATTCATTTTACGAAAGTAAATGTGGTTCATGCAAAACTAAACAAAAGTTCACTTGAATTCAACGAAACTGTAATGTTATGTTGTTCATGTGAATCTTACAGTTTCACATGTCTGAATTTACTTTCGGCATGCTAAAACTACAGTTTCGGCGTGCTAATATTACTCTTTTGGCATGCCGAAATTACTCTTTCGGCGGACGGAAATTGCAAGTGACTGTCCGCCGAAACTATTCTTTTCCCTGTCGAAACTACAGTTTCGGCTAGCGAAATTACAGTTTCGGCCGGCAAAATTAATATTGTTTTACTTTAATTTTATCTTTTTTGGTGTTTATCTTTTCTATTTATCTTGTTATACCTTTCTAATCTATTTTATCTATTTCTTTGAGATAAATGACAATTTGAAATTTGATGACATAAACAACATCACGGCTATTTGGATGATCAGAATCCAAAAGCAGTTGGATTCAAAGATTGTATACGGTGGCTAAGGAATTATACTATTGCTTATGCTATTTCTCATTCCCCAACTATATATGATCTACACATTAGAGATTTTTAGAGAACTACAAAGTAGGATACCAGGGCTAATCCTCAGTGCATAATGGCAAGAGGTCTAGAGAACAACATTTCTATTATTGTGGAGAATGTTGCTAGACTTTTGAGACTTGAGGTCGACTGTGGAGAAGAGGTGCTTTTATCTGAGTATGAGGTGTTGGAGGCTTTCAGAAGTATCGGTTACGAGGGTCCTCCTTTTGGCACTAGGAAGTAGATTAATAAATCCTTTCTATTTAAGGGGTGGAGATACATTGCTCATGTGTTCATTATGTACCTAGATCATAGGAAGGGACGTTCAGATGGATTGAATGTTGATTGTGCAAGAGGCATGACTATATTATATAGAAGCCAAAAGGCAAAAATTGCTAAACTAATTTTTAACTGTATGGCTGACAATATCATGGCATTGAAGAAAGACAAATGGCTGCTTTATCTAAGGTTTATATAAATGGTCATTAAGGATTTGATTCCTTTCGTTCCACGTTAACAATTAGAATGCTTTTAGTGTAAGGATCACCCATATATGGGAAAATATGTATCCTATTAAGTGGTGGAATTATATAAGGAGGCTGATAGAGTATGAAAAGAAGTATGCTGAGGAGAATAAGGAAAAACAGGCTGAGGTTATCAAGAAAAGAAAGAGATATACCAAGGAGAAAGAATATGACTTTGAAGAAGAGATTGATGAGGTTGAGGAGGCTTTAAGAGTTGAAATAGAATAAAGATCAAAGAAAAAGGCAGATCAAGCTGAGACTAAAAGGTGACTGAGAGAAGGTCCAGGTACAAAGATCAAACATTTTCCGCATCTAAAAAAAGAGATGAAAGGGAAAACTTGGATGAAGATGTGATTAGAAAATAACTCTTCTTTGTCAAATGAAATGAGTATGATTAAGACAAGGCTAATGAATTAAGAGTTAAGAAAGAAAAAGAAAGATGAAAGGTTGGAAAGTATGATGGAGATGATGATTGTTCAACAAGTTTTGATCAAACTAAAGTGAATGAGTTGAATGCTACAGCCGGCCTTCCAAATCAGCTAACTCAGTCTAAGTTAGATGATCTCACAGTTACATCTGGATACTCATTTCTCAATATGAGTAGCTCATTAAAGGTAGAAGAGGGCCCGAGTAGTACAGGTGTTACAGATGTGGGAGGTTCGGGTGAAAAAGATGTTGGTGATAGTGAGGTTAATGTTAGAGGTGAAGGAGTTAGAGGAAGTGTGGGGAAAATAGTTGAGGCTAGGTTTATAGATCTAGGATTGGATATTGACAAAGATTTTGTTAGTGAGGAGTTAGTGAGAGAACCAACTGAGGAGGTTGTTAAGATAACAACTAAGAGGAGTTTGATTGATGAAGAGGATGAGATTAAAGAGAATTTGGTAGACTATGATTCTGATCTTGAATTCTATGAGGTGGATGAACGCCCTCTGACATATGTAGCAAGGAAAGGATCTGATAAAGGAGATGTATGTGAGCTTGAAGAAGAAGATTGGTTTGTGAGAGAAAAGGAACAAGATCAGTTGACCCCACAATTTCAAAACATTCAGGGGTCTAGCTGGAAGGAGTCGAAGAAAGGGAGTATAAGCTGGAAGCATAATACAAGCTTGAAGATGTTCATGTTAAAGAGAAGGGGAGGAAAGCTATCTTACTTGCATAAAAGGTAGGCTTTCAGGACCTTGCCTAAGCAGGATTTGAAGAGATTAGCTGAGATTCTTTTGATCAACTCCCATCTAAGAAAAAGAGCTAAGCTATTAGAAGAGGAGATCAAACGAGGAATACATGACAATTTTGAGTCATTCGGTTACATGAACGTTGGGTGGAAAAGATCAAAGAAAGATAAAGACTAGGTGAGAGGAAAGGAAAGACTGTGCTAAGGATAAAGCCCCCACAGATCGTTAGCAGAGTAAGACTACCTGATCCCCTCCCACAAAGGCTGCAAAAGTTTAAGAAATGGTTTAATGATAATAACTTTAGGGAGGTTATGATAAGGGTAATGGATGTAGCTGAAATCAAACTATTTGATCCTATGGAAGCTTTCTCTTTCTGTGATGAGGATATGCTGATATTATATGAAAATCATATTACGGTTGGAGCTGGAGCTGGAGCTGGGACGAGAAAGGAAGCAAGCCTATTTATGGCAGTTGCTAACAAAGCTCAAGGGGTAAGGGCAGAAATTAAGGAGCTAGCTACAAAGATCGTTCAAGCTGACGAGATAAGGATGGAGGTGCGGGATTTGTCAAAACAATTTAAGTGTGCTTGTGCTCATGGAGAGGAAGCTGATTTTGGAGGAGTTGAAGAAGAGACTACACTCAAAGCACGAGATGAAGCAAGAACTGATGCGCTAGTGCTCATGGAGAGGAAGCTGATTCTAGATTATTGTTTATATTATGTAATAGGATCTATGTTAGATAACTTTGTAAGGATTCATACAAGGCTGATGCAACCCAAAACATCAAAAGTCTATCCTACATGCATGCATAGAAGTACTGAAGTAGAATGCTTTGGAAGTTTCACACTCTGCCTAAGTTCTATGTGTGAAATCTTCCGAAGCCTAGACCAATATCTTCTAAAGCCAAACTTGATGTCTTCCAAGCTTCAATGACAAAGTCTCCAAAGGCCAACACTTAAAGATGAATTTCTTTCGAAGACTTTTGAGTACATGCTTTATCCGATGTACCTTTTACCATAAACCTGGACCACCTTTTCGCTGCAACTCTGTTTGACTCACCAACTTTCACATATTGGTCAAAGGTCTATGCTTTTGGTAAATATTACATTGAGGTCATGAGTCTGCTACTTTCTACTTTATGTACATTTATTCTTTTTGTAATATTTTAGGATGTGAGCTATGGCATGTCATAGTCATTAGTCAAAAGGCAATCTGCCTTTTGACTCTACATTGATTCGATTGTTGTCTAGATTATGTATCTAGTTAGCCTTCAAAGTATGGCCGGTTGTAGGATGTAGTATAAAGTATCTCAGGTCCCTTTGTAATCTTTAATCCTTTTATGATTTGTAAACAATTGTAAGGAACTTGTGAGCAATATAAAACATTCTTGAAAACCAAACACTTGTGGTATTGTTATTGTTCTTATTCTATCTCTTTACTACTTTTGTTACTTAGTATCAAAGTATGACTGGTTGGTAGTTCCCCATTTGATCTATTAAGTGTTCTAACTTAACTCTCCTTATTATGTGTTGTGTTGTAAGTGACCAACCCCTTAAACAGTCGTGCAATTGGTATCAGAGCTTTCCGGGCTCTTGATTGGAAGATCTCACCATCTAAAGTTAATAGAAATCATTTTGAACCTTTGATCTTGTTTGTGCTTGATTTGTATTCATTATATTTGAACACCTTTGATAATATATCATTGTTGTGTGCTTATCATGAATGTTTGTTAGTGGATTTTGAACATTTTGATCAATCAATTGTACTGTTTTGTGATCAAATGGACTAACAACAAGCTTGAACTTGATCACTTTCCTTCTCCATCTTCATCTTTCCAGATGTTTTGGGAATTACTTTAGGGTGAGAACTACCTTTGAGCTGGATGGTTCAGATTGTGTAACAGTAGTACACAACTGATTGTGTAGCAGTAGTACACAACTGATCAGCCTTCTTCTTGTTTTTGGGATAAATTGAACGTAAGCTAGAACTCCTGGTATTAGAGTTCAGGTTTGTGTCTTCAGCCTTCACCACCTCAAAACCTATAGAGATAAAAATTTTTTTCTGCTTAGAGTTAAAGATGGCCTTGATCTCTTAAGCCTTCTATGCTTTCCTCTTGTTCTTATTGATCAAGTTCTTCCTTCTAGACTTGGTTATCCTAACTCTTTTACTCTCCTTAGAAGGATATTGACCATTCTTAGAATGATCTTCTTCACTCTTCTCAGAAGCATCCTTCACTATCTCTTCTTCATCCTTTTTCAGTCATGGGGTCTATGAGGGAAAGCTCATCTTCACAAGTTCCACACCTAGGAGATGATACAGACAAGATTGTGTGTGGAAGAGCTATCTCATTAGATCCCAATCCCTGCTTATTTTGATAAAAAAACTTTTACATGCAAGGATGAGGATATTATGTTCTTGAAGGTCTATTCTTCAAGAACACATTTTTCTACCTTGGCTTTGTTGATCATAAGCTCAGCCTGACATTTAGTCAACGTAGTTATGAGATCTTTGATCTAAGTTTTGTAGTTGATATGTTCATGTTTAAGAGTTGAAATGGTTCTCTCTAAGTCCTTTATCTTTTGTTTATAATCATTTTTAGCTCTTTTCAAATCAGATTTTAAGATATTTAATGACTCAAGATCATATCTCATCTCTATGTTGTATGACCTCTATCTATTAACTTTAGCAATAGATTCAGGTGTATAGATATGTTCCAATACCTTAGCTTCATCATGATATGCCAAAAGTGTCTGGTTATGACATGCATCTTCCACCTGAAAGTTCCAGTCAAAGTCTCCTTCTTCAACAACAACTGTAGTTTGCAGCTTTGGCTTCTCATTCTCTCGTGCAATGTGGCCCATTTGGTTACTGTTGTAACACTTTACATTTCTTTTGTCCAGCTCAAACTTTCCATTGGCTGCATCACTTCGAAATGTCCTCCCTATCCTCTTGAAGAATTTCTTGGCTCTATGAGTTAGGAGAGCCATTTACTGAACTATCTCCATGTATTCCAGGGCATATTAGTGGATACAGTCCCGATTCTTTAGGGGGAATAGAAAGTTGCATGTGCTTTCATCAGAAGACACAAAAGGCTTATGAATAGCTTGACTCTTGGAATGGGCTCCCATGAGTTTAGCTTTCTATTGGTGTCTCCCGGAAGGTGATGAAAGGAACCTTTTGTGAGTTGTTAGGGTAGCAAATAAGATGATGTTGTGGTCCTATACTATTTCTTTCAACCATATGGAGGGCTGAACTCAGTTGGTTGTAGGAGTTACCAGATGAACTTTGCATATTCATCTCCATTTGGTATCCACTAATAATACCATACAAATTTGTCAAATTAAGAGTCTTAAGGTTCTTTTTACTTGATCTGGTATGTAAAGCTCTGAGACAACAAATTCCCGCATCCTAGAGTCTTTTTACTTGATGAACCCTTCCATTCGTTGGCACAAAGTGTCAAAGTCTTCAGGAGCGATCAGTGGGGACTTTTTCATTCCAGTTTCCATATCATCTTTTGTAATAGCTGCCATTTGAGATATTATGTATTTTGTGTGTGTGAGGGATCTTAAGATGGTGAAATCTTACAATCAAGATCATGGAATGCTCTGATACCAATTGCAGGACCATTTGAGAGATGGTCATTTATAACACAAACACACAGTGAGGAGAGTTATTTAAGAACACTTATCATATCAAATAGGGAACCAGTAACACAATAGTTTAATACTTTGAACACAAACAAATATAAGTCAGAACAACATAATTATTGATTTTCATGAATGTTGTATATTGCTCTTAAGTTCCTTACAAGTGTTACAAAAGCATAAAATAGTTACAAGGATCTGAGATAGTTTATACTACATCCTACAGAAGTTTATACTACATCCTATAGCCGGCCATACTTAGTGGGCCAGCCGGAAACATATGTTCTAGACAACAACAAAATCAAATGTAAAGTCAAAAGACAGATTATCTTTTGACTAGTGACTATGATATGTCATAGCTCACATCCTAATATATTAAGTAGAAAGGACAATCTCAAGACCTTAATGTATAGTTACCAAAGGCATGGACCATTTCACCAAGTTGTGAAAGTTGGTGAGTCAGCAGAGTTGCAGCGGAAAGTGATCCAGCTTTATGGTATAGTACATCGGATAAAGCATGTGTTAAAAAGCCTTTGGAAGAAATCAGTCTTCATGTCTTGGCTTTGGAAGACTTTGTCTTTGAAACTTTGGAAGACTTTCTTTTGGTTTCAAAAGATATTGGTCTTGGCTTTGGAATATTTTACATTTAGAATAAATTTGATGCATAGTTTCCAAAGCATTTCTACTCTTTACTTCAGTGCATGCATGCAGGAAAGACTGAGGATGTTTTGGATGTATCAGTCTTACATGAAGCCTTACAGGGGGGAACCATTGGGTATATTATGAAGTAGAATTGAAACAAAGTTAATAAAAAAGGATAATTTTGAAATCCAGATGTTGATCCCATATTTGAAAAAGTGACCAAAAAGGTAGTTTTCTTGGAAGTCGAAAATCTTCCGAAGGTATTTTGTCTTCGGAAGTTTTGATAAAAAATATTCCAAAGTTAAAATGGCTTTGGAAGAAATTTCAAATATTAGAGAGAATTTTGCTTCGGAAGATATATAGACTTGGAAAATTTCATTCAAAGAGGAATAAAAACTTCTGAGACTTAAATTTCTTTCGGAAGAAAATTGTTCTTCACGGACATATAAGTATTTATGTTCAATTATGCTTCGGCAGATATTTGAAAATTTTCTTCCAAAGGTAATTTAAAATAAATACTTATATTTTTATGACATAATTTTCTTTTGAGAATAAAGAAATATCTTTCGATGTAAATATTATCAAAATTTTAAGTAATCTAAGAGATAAAATTTTAAAAGATTTTTCTTCTAAAGTAAACAAGGACTTATGAAGATGATGAAATAGAGAAGTTAGGAGACAAATATTTTAGAAATAATATGAATTAAGTTTAAATGAAAATTAATTCAAAGTTAATTATCGCAATAACTGATATAAGATATTTAAATCTTTATTTATCAAAAGCTTTGGTGAACAAATCATCATATTGTTAATTTATGTTAACCTTGACTAGTTTGATTAATCTCTTTTCAAATTTATCTCAAATAAGATAATAGTTGATGTTGATGTATTTTGTCCTTGAGTGTTGCATAGGATTCTCTGTAATAAAGATAACACTGTTGTTTTCTATGTGGATGAGAGTCTCTTTGAAGTTGAATCCATAGTCCAACATCTAATTCTAAATCCAAAGCACTTGAGCATAACAGCTAGTAGTAGCAATGTATTCAGCTTCAGCAGTTAATGAAGATACATAAGATTATTTCTTGCATTGTCAACAGACTATCCTTCCACCAAGGATTTTACATCCACCAGATGTAGAATTTGTAATCATATTGCAACCGCCATAATCACTATCTATATATGCATACAAGTTGAAATTATAATTCTTTGGATACTAGAGGCTTAACGTAGAAGCACCTTCGAGATATCTTAGAATTCTCTTGATAGTGACTAGGTGTGACATCTTGGGGTTGGCGTGATATCTTGCACAAATACATATGGAAAACATGATATCAGGCCTACTAGCTATGAGGTAGATGAGAGACCCAATCATAGTCGGGTAATGATGTTCATCTACACACTCCCCCTCAAGATTAGGTCCAAGGGAGTGATTTTTGGCTATGGGTGTCTTAGAAACCTTACAGTCAATCATGTTGAATCTTGTAAGTATGTCTTGTACATACTTTGACTAAGTTATAAAGATGCCACTGTCAACTTGCTTCACTTTAATTCATAAAAGGAAATTGAGTTCTCCTACTGAACTCGTTTCAAAGCTTTGGATTGCTTAACCCAAAGATAATGTTATCTAGATATACTTGAACTAGCATTAAGTCAATCACTGTTTCTTTAATGAAAAGAGTTCCACTAATTGTACCCCTTTTGTAACCATGTTGACCGAGATACTAAGATAGAGTCTCATACTATTTTCTTGGAGCTTGATGTAGCCCATAAAAAGCTTTATCAAGCTTGAAGCCATAATCAGGATGATCATGATCTACAAATCTAGGTGGTTGTGTTACATACACCACTTCATCAATCACTATATATAGAAAAACACACTAGACATCAAGCTAGTAGACCTTGAAATTCTTACAGCTTCAACTGTTGCTACAAGAGCAAAAACATCTATGTAATTAATTCCTTCATCTTGTGTGTACCCTTGAACAACTAATCTTGCCTTGTTTTTGATGACAAGTACACTATCATCCTTCTTGTTTCTAAACACACATTTGGTTTCTATGGTAATCTTCCCTTGAGGAAGAGGACATAGGTTCCAAACATTTTGCCTTTTTAATTGAAGCAGCTCCTGCTGCATAGCTTTAACTTAACTTCCATCCTTTAATGCCTCATCAACTTTCTTTGGCTATATTTGGGACAAGAAACAAGAGTGGAGACAAACATTTGCATTATGGGTTTGTCCTCTTGTTTTTACCGTAATGTCAACATCTCCAATGATGTTTGTGGTGGGTGAGACCTATGAATCTTGAGTTGAGGGATTACAACAAGTTTCTTGGAGAGATCTAACGTAGAGAAATGTAGATCAGGCATTAGAGTTTCTCCCATAACATTTGCACACTTATCAAGAGAGACTTGATCTAATGAGTGTGTAACATCATTTATAATGTCTTCAATGGAGTGGTTGTCAACATCAAAAAACTCTTGATCACTGTCACCACCACCATTTCCTTCCACATTGAAGCTCCTTCATTTGAGTGTCGTGACCCTGAGCTGGAATTTGATAGCATATTAGATGTATCAGCTAAATTTGTCATAGTTATGTTGATAGGAACTCCATCTAAAAAGTTAGTTACCATAGGATCTGAAATAGTATGCTTTAATGGTCTTCTCACCTTTAATATTGGATCAGGATCACATGCTGATAAGACATCTTTGGATCCTGAAACATTCTCAGAAGACTGGCTAAAACTATTTGTAACTAACTCGAGATCAAATAATCAATCATGACCAAAACCTTTGACACTACACTAGTTTTGATATTGTACTCTATAAGCCTTAGCTTAAGAAGAGTATCTAGTAAAATGTCCTTCATTTGATTTCTCAACACATTGAAAGTCATATTGGTGACTCCTTCAACTACTCTAGTTCTGAGATTGTATACTCTATAAGCCATAGCTTGAGAAGAGTATGCACTACAAGTCCTTCATCGGATTTCTTAGCAAATTTGGCTATTTGGTATTTGGTATACAAGATGGTGCAAGGACATCCAAATGACCAGAGAAAACCAATGAAAGGTTTTCTCTTGTGCTAAAGTTCATAAGGAGTCTTACCATGAGTCTTAACTACTAAAACTTTATTTTGCACATATCAAGTAGTGTTACTGCCTCTGCCCAGAAGGTGATAGGCAGCTTAGAGTTGGACAACATAGTTCTTGTAGCTTTAATAAGTGTACTGGTTCTCCTCTCAGCAACACCATTTTGCTAAGGAGTCTTGGGAGCATTATATTGTCTTGTAAAACACTTTTCATCACAAAATGTATCAAGGATTTGGTTCATAAACTTAGTTCCTTGATCACATCTTATGGTCTTGAACTTATGTCCATATTGATTCTCAATCTTTAAGATGAAATTCCTTTGGTTCTCGAGGGTCTCTTCCTTAGTTCTAATAAAGTAGACCCAAATGAACCTTGTAAAGTCATCGGTGATCACCAAACAATAATAGGTCCTTCCTAGACTCATTACGCTACTAGGGCCAAAGAGACCCATATGTAATAAGTATAGAGGAGTAGTAATAGAGTTTCTTTTGTTAGGCTTGTGAGATACTTTACCTTGCTTCCCTTTGAGGCATGCAATACAATGATTGTCAATTGTAAAATCTTTCTTTGGCATTCTAGTTACCAAATCATTTATAATAAATTTATTCATGTTTTTAAAGTTTACATGGTATATTCTTTTATGCAAGAGGAAAAACACATCACTATTAGGTTTAGATAGAAAGCATGAAACTTCTCCTGAGGGAGAAGTTTCTTGCAAGTCCATTTTGTACATGTTCCTTCTCTTGGGGGCTTTGAGCAGGATATGCTATTGAGGAATGACCACCTCGGGCATGAGAACAATGTACTCCTGCTAAGTTAAAAGCAAGTTATGTCTCTAATCATAAAATTGAAATACACTCAGAAGATTTTATCTAAGCTTCTTAACAAAATTTAACTTCTCAATGTTAAGCTTACCATTTGTGATCCTACCCCTTTCGCTAATGTAACCTCCAGCATCTCCTCCAGAAGCAACTGACCCTCCATCAATTTTCTCAAAAATCTGGAGTAGTGACTAGTTGCCTGTCATGTGCCTAGAACAACCACTATCAATGATCCATATATTCTTGTTTGTCTTGAGTTGTTCCTACATAAAAGAGATCGTTGGTTATATTTGAAAACCCAAGCCTTGTTGGTATTGGGCTCATCAAAGGAAGTTGAAGACAATGCAATAGTAATTAATCCTAAAGTCAGATTTGGAGGATCATTTGCTGATGTTGATGAAGAACTTTCAGTCACATGATCTTTCTTTTTCTGCTACACCACCTTTAGAAGCTTAGACTTGATATTCAATTCTTTGAAAGTTTTGACAACTTTGGAAGTTTTGGAGACTGGACCTTCGGAAGATCTTGCTAGCACTATTGAAGGCTTTAGTACTTCGAAAATATTCTATTCTTCTAAGACCAACTTTTCTTCTGAAGGAAAGTTTTCACTTGTCTTATTCTTTATTTTAGAGATTCCGAGAGGAAAATACATTCTTTCCAAACCATGCATCTTCTTCAAACTCTAAGAAGTTTCATTCTTGGTCATGTGGACCAAACTTTTTGGATTGTAAAGGCAATCCTTAGGAAGATGAGAAACACTACCACATATAACACAGTCCATTTTCTTCTTTCTAAGAGTCTTCCTTTGAGAACAACGCAGAACTTGATCACTTTCCTTCTCAATCTTTATCCTTGCAGATGATGTGGCAATTCTTTTAGGGTGTGAACTACCTTTGGAGCTAGATGGTTCAGGTTGTGTAGCAGTGGTACATAACTGATTAGCCTTCTTCATAATGTTAGGATGGTTTGCTCATGAACTAGAACTCCTGGTACTACATTTCAAGTTTGAGTCTTCATCCTTAACCACGTCAAAACCTGCAAAGATAAAAACTTGTTTCTACATAGAGTTAATAGCGGCCTTGATTTCTTGAGTTGAAATGGTTTTCTCTAGAACTTCTTTCTTAAATTTATAGTCACTTTTAGCTCTTTTGAAATTAGATTTTGAGATATTTAAAGATACAATATCAGACCTCATCTCTAAGTTATCGGACCTCTATCTATTAACTTTAGCAATACATTTAGGTGTACAAAGATGTTTCAATACCTTAGCTTCATCATGGTCAGCCATCGGTACTTGATTTGGAGATACATCTTCCACCAGAAAGCTCCAGGCACAACTTCCTTTTTCAACAGCAACTGCAACTTGTTGCTTTGGCTTCTCATTCTGGATACATTGCTTGGAAACTTTCTCCATGTCCTCCTATAGAACTTCTTGGCTCTGTGAGCAAGAAGAGACATTTTCTGAACTATCTCCATGTAGTCTAGATCATCTGCATGGATGCAATCAAGATCTTCAAGGATGAAGAGAAAATTTCCAGTATTTTCATCAGTAGACACAAAAGCATGAGAAGAGCTTGTATTTTGGAAAGAATTTCCTTGAGTGTAACTCTCCCTTGATGTGTCGAGAAAGGTGATGAAAGGACCCTTGTATGAGTTGTCAGGTTAGCAGATAAGATGATGTTGTGATTCTCTACAATCCGTTTCAACCACATGAAGGGCTAAACTCAATTGATTGTTGTAAGTACCAGATGCATTTTGGATGTTCATCTCCATTTGGTATCCATTAAGAAAACCATACAACTTTGTAAAAGTAAGAGTCTTAAGGTTCTTAGTTCTTTTGATAACAACACACTAATGTGTCCATTGTCTACGAAGATTGGACATGAACTTCCTTACAATTTCTCTATTTTCAAGAGTTACTCCAACATCCATAAGAGTATCCACAGTTTCAACATACCTGAAGTATTATTGAATCATGCTTTTACCTACTTTGTAGGTGAAGTTCTCAAATTGCTGCTACAAGAGGTCCTTATTCTCCTTTGCTTCAGAGGACCCCTCATACATGAGTTTCAGTGCATCCCATAATTCCTTAGCAGTTTTGCACTTCTTCAAGCCTTTGTAGATGGAGCTTGGAATAGCAGTTTGAATGGCAGTCATGGCTTTCTTATCTATATCTATTCTCTTTCTACATCCTGGAGTCTTTTGACTTGATAAAGCCTTCCATTCTTTGACACCAAATATCAAAGTCTTCAGGAGTGATTAGTGGGGACTTTGTCCTGGTTTCGATTTCCATATCACCCTTTGTAAGAGGTGCCATTTGAGTTGTTAAGTGTTTTGTGAGACTGAGGGATCTAAGATGGTGAGATCTTAGAATCAAGAGCCTGAAATGTTCTGATGCAAATTGTTGGACCATTGAATGGATGGTCAGTTACACTTAGTCTCATAATGAGAAGAGTGTTTATAACACTTAAGTAATCAAATAGGGAACTAGGACTTTTGGTTATGATACTATGAACACAAGTAAACAAGATCAGAAACTTAAGAATAATAACAAGTATTTGGTTTTCAAGATTGCAGTATATTGCTTCCCAAGTTCTATTACAAGTGTTACAAAACATAATAAATAAGTTACAACGATTTGAGATACTTTATACTACATCTTACAACCAGCCATACATAGAAGGCAAGCTGAAAACATCAATCGAGACAACATAAGATCAATCTAGAGTCAAAAGGTAGATTGTCTATTGACTAGTTACTATCAGTTGCCATAGCTCACATCTTAATATATTACAAAAAGGATAAAAGTACATAAAGTAGAAAGTTACATACACAAGACTTTAATGTAGAGTGTAGATACATGTGTCCCTAGTTTCTGATCTTAATGTAATATGTTTGTATGGTCTTACAAATATGTAACAGTTGGGTACTTAATGAAATGTAAATGTTTGGTTGTGTTTATCATATTTAATATTTCATTAATTAGTTGTTTAATGTTTGTTGACTTAATTATATAGGTTTGTGGTTGTTTGAACTAGTATAAATAATGTAATGATATTGAATACATTCAAACTTAATAATATGAAGTTGTTATGCGAATGGTCCATGCTAATGGACCATACGCATGAACAACTACATGCGAATGACTCAGTCGCACGACTGAACTAGGAGACTGGATCAGTCGTATGATTGTAACATGAGATTGGCTGAGTCGCATGATTGAACACTTAGTCGTGTGAATGGATCAACCGCATGGCTCAATCGCACGACTGAACCATGCTAATGGTACAGTCGCCCGAATGAGCAACCTTAACCTATAAATACCACCTAATTCGTGGAAAACACAAGCATTGAATACACTTCGACTCCAAACATACCCTAACCGTCCAAAGACCTCTAAGAACCTGTTCCAAGTTCGTAGATCACAGTAGATTGATTCTTAATTGTTCTTAACGTTTAGATTCAATTCATAATTGTTTCTACGTGCGTTCTCACTGATGGATCGCCAATCAAATAGAATTCCGCACTATTTGATTCGGTATACACGTTAATGAGTTAGTATTTCGTTCAATACTCGATCCTAACAAGTGGTATCAGAGCTTTGGCTCTTGATTACGTGTAATTCAATCGTTTTTTATACAGAAAATGTGTTTTTTTACTAAAAACGCAATCCTTTTTTGTCAAACGGTGTCTTAGACGTCTCCTTGTTCATAAAGTTTAGTTTTTCTAGCATACGGCAATTAGGGTTAGTTAAAATTCGAGTTTTTGTGGCCAAAACACGTTAAACCTAGAAATTTTCGAAATCCAGCAGCTTCAGTCGCACGATTGAACACATTCGCATCCCTCATACGCACGATTGGACTCATTCGTACCTCAATTCGCACGACTGAGTAGTCTATTCGCATTGTTCAATCGCACTTGTTCAATCACCTGACTGAGCCATCTGCATTAGTTCAGTCGCACGATTGAATCAATCTCATTGTTCAATCGCCTGAATATCCCAATCGCACACCTTTATTCGCACAAACAAAACAGTTTGTTCCAAAGACTAATGTTTATAGCAATTGAGGATCAATACTCAGCATTCATAGCAGGGAGAGACTCACGTATACAGAACTTACTGCTACTAGAGAATGAAGTGGGGAATCAAAATAAACCCCCAAAGCTTATCACATTAGACGAATACCCATAATGGAAGCAACATTTTGAAATCTACTTAAATGGAGTAGATACTAATCTGTGGGAGGCTATAAAGATGGGGTACAACATGCCACTAGGAGCTGATGGTGTCAAACTTACACTAAGTGGCATGACTGATGGGCAAAAGGCCAAATACAATGCTGAAAAGTAAGTCTATGCTTTGCTTACACAGTCTATTCCGAAGGACATTTTCCATCAATTCTCGGAGTATACACAAGCAAAGAAACTATGGGATGCATTGGAGAAAAGATATGATGGAAACACATCATTGAAGGCCATAAAGGCTAAGGCTTTGAAGGAGTTTGACAACTTCTCTTCAATGGGCAAACAAAGCCTGGATGACGTTATTGATAGATTCTACCACTTGATGAGTGAGATGCACACTCACGGAGTAACGATGTCAATGGCAGACAAAGTGTCTAACTTTGTTGATGGATTCCAGAGAAATGGGCTTCCTTTGTCTCCAATCTCAGACAGAATGGTATGCTAACGAAGTTAGATATCAATGACTTCATTCTAAAACTAAGAGAGGGAGAGCTGAGGATGAAGTATAGAGCATAAAAGCTTCCTATGATCAAAACCTAGCCCTGTATAATGCTACTCCTCAGGCCAAGACATTTGGAGCACCACTGCAGACTGCCTTTGTGACATGATCAGCTGGTCCTGCTCAAGCATCCACTTTAGTGTCAGAAATGTCAGGATCGTCTGGTACCCAATATATTATACCTGAAGCCAATGCAGCAAAGCTGAAGACCAAAAACTTCGGTAATGTGACAGTTGAGGTGGCTAAAGAGCACATGGATCTCTTAGCTGCAGTAGTCCACTCCTATGATCGACTAATTGCTGGTACAATTGGAAACTGCCATTTGCTTGATGAGGACTACGAGCAGGTGGACGAGACGGAGTTGGAATTGATGGATATTATGTGGGCATTAGCTAGTGCTGTCCGACGAGCTTAGAAGTTTGTCAAGAAGACTGGATAGAACTTGGTAGCCACCAAGGACACTACCTTTGGTTTTGAAAAGTCAAAGGTAACCTGTTTCAACTGTGGAGAGAAGGGATACTTTAAACGGGAGTTTGTAAAGCCCAAGAAGACTAGAAATGGGAATCCTTTCTCATCCTTCAATCGTCAGGTAAAACCCACTAGCAGTCCTACTTCATCAAGCAAGGATCCTAAAGCCTTGACTGCTAATGAGGATGAAGGACAGGACTGGAGTTTTCAGTTTATTTCATCGGGAGAATCCAACATCGCTAGTGTGGAGGATATAAATGACGACTCAGCTAGTGAAGGAGATATTGCAGTGGAGCTTGCGATGTCCAATAATGATAAAACTGCAACAGTGGTTAACTACCTGCCTGAAGAAGGAACAACTACAACAACGTCAGAATCACCAAAACCAGAAGCACAAGACTCTGCTCAAATGGCCGATTCATCTACACCTCCTCAGGTAAGTACTACTGACCAACTTTTTGATAATCATGCTTGTTCTGATTGCAATAAATTTAGAGAAAGCATAGATTTGAAATTTGCTAGGTTATTAGATCATAATAATAGCTTAGTAAAGGACTTGCAACTGTGCACTGAAGCGAATAGAATATTAAAACAAAATGAGCACAGTTACAAAGAAAAGATAGGCCTTTTGAACAAACAGCTTAGGGAAACAAAAGTAGTTGCATTTATCCAAGCTAATGACATTAGGTACTACCTTAACTCCCTAGAAGACACTAAGAAACAAAAGGAAATTTTAGAAGTAGAAGTTAATTCCTTAAAGCAAAAACTGCACAGTTAAACAAGCTCATCTCATATTGTCCAAAGCTTAGTGAGAGAAAGAAACAACGGGGAGGGATTGGGTTATAAAGTGGTTCCACCACCACCTGAGGCCTTGATGAACAAAAAACGTAAACCAATTAATAATAATCCAATCAAGGATCATGTGGTGTCAACTCGTCTTGTTAGTGATCCAGATTCCACACGTACATCAAATGAATCTGGTACTAAACATAAGTAGGCCACTTCAAAGGAAAAATGTAAAATGCCTTGTGTTAATCTAGACAAAGAGTTTGAAAAAGTTAATATAAAGTTGGGTTCAACAATTGTCAAAACTGAACCTAAAAGGACTAGTAATGTTAACCAATCAAGTTAATCATGTCAAAGTCCAGAAGACAGAAAAGAAAAAGATGTTAAACATGTTAAAGCAATTAACTTTGTTAAACAAGACAACACATTTAAACAAGAAAAGTCCAAACCCAAACAGAGTAAGGTCACCCGGGTGTCACATACATCTCCATAAAAACAATTAAATAGTAAAATCGAAAGCAGATCATGCTACAGCTGTAGAGAGTATGGGCACATTGCGTCTCATTATCCTTACTATCAGACACCGAGGAGGAAGGTTGAACTGTCTGAACAAAACCTAGCTCTTTTAAGAGGAACTCAGTGAAGCCACCTAAAAGAGATAGTGAACCTAGAGTTCAATACATTAGCCAGTCGTCTGTTTATCACAAACAGGCCTTACACAAAGCTGCCTTATGGAAAGAAAAATTAACCTCATTGTCAGATAATGAGAATAAGAAGACATCTGAACTTCCCTCATCCTCGAACGGTCAATGGGTTACATTTATGATGTGTGATGCCTCTGGGAAACCCAAGCCAGTGAAGGCTTGGGTCCCTAACTTGAACTAATTTTTTTAATTGAATGTGCATGGTGTTCACTATAGTGCTGAAACAAACACGTGGATTATAAACAAGGCTCGACTTGTAGTTCAGGTATTTCGACAAGTCGAGGGAATAGATTACAATGAAGTGTTTGCACCCATGGCAAGAATGGAAGCCATCCACATCTTCCTTGCCTATGCATCCTATATGAAGATTAAAGTTTATCAACTGGATGTGAAGAGTGCATTCCTTCATGGGGAAATCCGAGAGACATTGTACGTAAGTCAACCCGAGGGATTTGAGGATCCATATCATCGGGACAAAGTTTACAAACTCGACAAGGCTTTATACAGGCTTCATCAAGCTCCTAGAGCCTGGTATGAGAAACTCTCGACACACCTTGTGAAACACGGCTTTCGCAGAGGTGTAATTGACTGCACGTTGTTCATCAAAGAAAAGGATGGAGATTTACTGCTTGTCCAAATCTAGGTGGATGACATAATCTTCGGTTCCAAGAACGAAGACTTATGTAAAGAGTTTGAAGCAATAATGAAGGCTGAGATTGAGATGAGTGCTATGGGAGAGATGAATTGGGTTATAGGTGGATCAGACACCAAAGGGGATCTTCCTACATCAGACCAAGTATGTAGGTGATATTCTCAGTTGGTTTGACATGGAGAATGTTTCCGCAGCTGGTACTCCACTTGCAACAAACCTTGATGTCGCACCCGACGAGAATGGTGATCTGGTTGATGCCACCATGTACCGAGGAATGATTGGATCTCTCATCTACCTCACTGCCTTAAGCCTCAGATGCTAAAGTCAATATCAGAAAGGCTGAATGGGCTGCATGCTTTGAAGACCTAAGAGCCCAATGCCGTGCTTCCACGTCGACTGCCTACACCAACCTGTATAAAGTTAAGAAACATCACAAGGTGTCGAGCAAAATCATCGCGTGGGCATATTTTGAAGATCTCAATGTTTATGCAGTTAAACGTGAGAAAGGGATTAAGTACTTCAGGTTCCCACACGACCTGAAAACTCTTCTTGGATTTGAGCTTAACCAGTTAGCAAAGCTGAAATTGCTATACGTTGATCCACGTAAAATGTCTGGCTGGTTTGAAGTAGCTCTAAAGAGAGAGTACCACACCAGATGGGTCAACTTCAAACCTCAACAACCAACAAGGTATATCAGAAGGTCAGAGGTTGATGCAATAACTGGAAAACCGAACATAGTGCTGAAGTGGAGTCCTTCGCGCACAATGTCTAAGATCCCTCTACGGGAAATGCCACAGGACTTCACTCCACACTTCAAATGGTGGTACTATGATTGGAGGATAGGAGAGGCAGTCATAGTTCTGAACAAAGAGGGCAAAATGGATACTATTAGGGTATTTGACCCGATGTGGCTTACCAACTTGTCAGTTGAAGATATTACACTCTATACAAGTGGGAACTGTTCTACGACTCTCAAGATATTGTACAAGCTCTACAATTTCAAAATATGATACGACTCTATTTTGCTTTTGAGATACATGCAGGAGTCACTAGAGAAGAGAAGTACAAGAAGTTTGAGGAACTTATGAAGGATGTAAGACATTAGATGAAACTAGGTCCAAGGGGGAGTTTGTAGATACATGTGTCCCTAGTTTTTGATCTTAATGTAATATGTTTGTATGGTCTTACATATATGTAACAGTTGGGTACTTAATGAAATGCAAATGTTTGGTTGTGTTTATCATGTTTAATATTCCTTTCATTAGTTGTTTAACATTTATTGACTTAATTATATAGGTTTGTGGTTGTTTGAACTAGTATAAATAATGCAATGATATTGAATACATTCAAACTTAATAATATGAAGTTATTATGCGAATGGCCCATGCTAATGGACCATACGCATGAACAACTTCATGCGAATGACTCAGTCGCACAACTGAACCAGGAGTCTGGATCAGTAGTATGATTGTAACATGAGATTGGCTCAGTCGCATGACTGAACACTCAGTCGTGCGAATGGATCAACCGCATGGCTCAATCGCACGACTGAACCATGCTAATGGTTCAGTCGCTCGAATGAGCAACCCTAACCTATAAATACCACCTAATTCGTGGAAAAACATATCTATTGAATAAAATTCGACTCCAGACATACCCTAGCCGTCCAAAGACCTCTAAGAACCTGTTCCAAGTTCATAGATTGTAGTAGATCGATTTTTAATTGTTCTTAACATTTAGATTCAATTCATAATTGTTTCTACGTGCGTTCTCACTAATTGGATCGCCAATCAAATAGGATTCCGCACTATTTGATTCGGTATACATGTTAATCAGTTAGTATTTCGTTCAATACTCGATCCTAACATAGAGTTACCAAAAGCATGGACCTTTTCACCAACTTGTATAAGCTGGTGGGTTGTTAGATAAAGCATGTGTTAAATATCTTTGGAAGAAATTTGTCTTTATTTTATTTGCTTTAGAAGAATTTGTCTTTCAAGCTTTGGAAGACTTAACTTTTGGCTTTGGAAGATGTTGGTATTCATTTTAGAATATTTTATACTTAGAATATTTTTTAGTGTAGAGTATGAAACTTCTAAAGAAACTTCTACTTTGCACTATGTACATGCATGCAGAAAGGACTTAGGTTGTTTTGGGTGCACCTGCTTTTCATTAAACCTTACAATTTTCAAATACCTTGCTTTCATCAGTTCCAACCATCAATGCTTCATTGGGAGTCACATCTTGCACCATGAAGCTCCAGTCAACCCTTTGAGCAACGGTAGTTGTGTGTTGTTCAGTAGAATTTTCAGCGACTTTGGGTGTGGTGGACTATGTGGTTCCCAAATTAGATTAAGGAGCCTTGCATTCCCTGGAAAAGTGGCCTAGCTTGTTTAAGTTGTAACACTTGGATTTTCTTTTGTCAAACCCAATCTTGTTATTAGTTCGGTTTTAGGGAAATTACCTTCTAGTTCTCTTAAAGAACTTCTTTGCTAGATAAGTTAACAAAGCGATGTGTTGGACAATGTCCATGTATTCAACATCATCTTGGTTGAAGCTTTCTAAATCATCAAAGTAGAATTAAAGGTCACTAGAATGCCCATTTCTTGAGACAAAGGCACAACTGTCCTAGAAAGGACACTACTGAGCCTTTTGAGACCTTGGAGTCTCGGGAAAGGTGATGTATGGCCCACAAGAACATGATGGTTGCTGCGAGTAAGTCAGGTACCGCTGAGTTTAGGGAGGTCTTGAGACTTCATTTTTTACCATCTTTACATGGTATCCATCAAGGATGCCATATAGTTTAGTCATAGTAAGAGAGTTTAAGTTCTCTTCCCTCTTGATAGAGACATAGTAGAAAGTTCACTCATATGGAAGTGCACTCATGAATATGCTTAAGAGATCTCTCATCTTAAGAGATACTTCATAGACTAAAGTGATGAAATAAGATCCATATAACTGAAGTATTGCTAGCTGAGGGTCTCTCTAGAAGTATAAGTGAAGTTTTCAAACTGTCGCTTTAGGGAATTTTTCTTAGAGTCATTGGAGCAAGTGTACATTTGAGACAAAGAATTAAAGAGTTCTTTGGTTGACTGGAAATACTCAAATCCAACCATGATGGAGTTGGATTTGACCGTCATAACAACAATTATTGATTTTCTATCTATCTCTAGCTACTTGTGGTCTTCATTAGAATAGTCTTCAACAACCTTATCTTTCATAGCACCATTTCCAGCCGGTGCTGCATCCTTTGGCTTGTAAGGGCCATTGGTGATAGACTTCTACATCATGCTATGGTGATATCTAATGAAACATTCAATATGTCTAATCCAAGATCTGAAGTTCTCAGGGGTGCTGATGGTTGCTTTAGACATCATCCCCATTTCACCTTCAGATGATTTTTGGTTGAGGGCCAGTTTTAGTGTGGTAAGTGTATAAGTGAAGAAAAAGGTTGATTTGGATGGTAAGATCTCACAAACAAGAGTCTTAGAAGCTTTGTTACCAATTTCAGGGTCATGTTTTGTCACTCAAAACAAATATTATCTCTTAAGTTCAATAATTCACACTTGGTTTGATGATGCAAAATCCCTTTAAGAGTTTATAATAAAATACTAAGTAAACAAACACAAGAAGATTAGTTTTTCAAGATACTTGTATATATTACTTCTCAAATCAAGGTGTTACAAGACTCTTACAAGCATCTAAAATGATTTACAATGAGAAACTATATATACTACTATTTAAAAGTGGTTATATTTTGATACGAGCTGGAAACTTAGGTCTAAAGCAAATACTACATTGCTAAAGGCAAGGTATCTTAGATAAAATATAATTTAAGATTTGGTAGTCATGATATGTCCATGACTTACCTTTTATCACTAACTAAAGTTACTAACTATACAAATTAATAAGGAATGAATAGGGGAATAAACTATGGTCAACTACATGAGCGTGGGAAAGCGCCAATGAAGCATCTCAGAGATTGTAGTGATTTCCGTCAAAAGGACCATACTTATGTCCACTGGTTCATACTAGGTTCTTCCAAAGGTTAATTGGGTTTGGAAGATCATCTGAAGACACTTATACTTTGGAAGAGTCCACTTCTTCCGAGGCTTGTGATGATCATCTGGACTTCAAATTTCGGAAGTCATTGTCTTGAAATCTTCTAAGTATTGAAATTTGGAACAAGGAAGACATTGTATTCAGAATTTGGAGTTTCTCTTCAAAAGCCATTTAAGCCTTGACATTTGGAAGTTCAGCTTTTATCTTCAGAAGCTCTTCATCAGTTCCACCAAAAATATTCTAAGTGTTTTTTTTGGTTGCACTAACCTTACTTGATGCAACAATATCGTTCCTAGTAGTCTTATAAAGAAAGCAATGAGGTTTATGTTTAACAATTGTCAAGAACTTCAACCATATATAGAGTAAGTCTTTTTCTATTTTTCTTGGTGAATAAGACTAAATGTCAAATGTTAATAAATATATAGTTTATCTGCACATTACAGAGAACATTTACAGGTTTTACAAAGTTAACATCGTGAATCATTTGATTTTTTTGAGATACAATAGTCTACATTCCCAGATTGGTTTGTAAAACGGGTAAGAATCGCACTATATTTTACTTGCTTAAGTTATGAAATTTCATTTCTCTAATAACATGATTACTATGTTTAAAATTAAGAACAAATTTGAGAAAAGTATATGTTAAATTCATCTCAAATTAACAAGGAGTTTATGCTTTGTCTTCCCTTTATGGACAATCGAGTTTCGTATCATGAGGAATATATAGTGAACGGGGTTAAATTTATAGTTAAGTCAAGAGATGATTGCAGGCTAACACATAATTGTGGAGTAACAATCCCTGGCATTTAAAATGATATTGAAGATGACTATTATTGATGTAGGATTCTTTATGCCCAAGACACATAGAATATTGATGCGGTTAGTACGTTGTGATCCAAGTCGGGTTATATCCAATTACAAGCTTAGCAAACACCAATTGGTATCTAATTGATGATATGATCATTCAATCAAATATCTACACCAATTTAGAAAATGGGTTTTCTAAATAAATTGCATATGTGGTGGAACAACTTATTAGGATATTTTGTTCAAGAATATTATTTGTTATGTTATTTAAGTTAGTTAAGGTGACATCAAATAATAAAAGGAGTGTATAAGTTATAC
>BJCM01110916.1:0-60719 GCA_018326385.1 Flaveria bidentis | reverse complement strand
TATATATCACCATTTACCAAATGTACAACAGTATTTCGCACATCGTGTACAACTATTTCATGCAACATACAATCAATTCAATAAATTTACAAAAATGGTAGTTGATTATGCATATATTTTATTATTAATATACAGGTGAATTTGATCATAAAAATCATTAACAAACAGCCCCCTTTTAACCCTCATTATAATTTCGTATACAAAAGTGATTTAATAAAATTGTAAACAAATATTAAAAATATTAATAAAAATAAGATCAAAAGGACCATGAATCCTCGTTACCTGCAAGTTGATTACCATAACTTCTCGACGAAACGACACCGTTTCGAGTACTTCCATTCACCCCCTCGAAGTTCATCATATTTTCATCTTGACCCCCTCTTTTCAAAGACGTCGAAGATGACCTCAAAACCGCACTCGCAGTTTCCGATCGCTGTTCCGATGCATTAAGTTGCTGAAGAAGACTTGTTTGCGAAACAGATTGATACGACAACATCCGATTTTGCAAATTCGATAAGTTCAGGGGCTGTTTCGTAAACCCCTGAGTTCCCGAAGGGGGTATTTGAAACCCACTCGTCTTTACGGTGGTTGAATTCAAATTCTCCGGTGGCCGTAAAGAATACTCCGGCGACACTCCTCCGGCGAAAACATTACTCCGGCGAGAAAACGCCGCCGAAGACGGCGGACCGGCGTACGGCGCGGCGGGGATTCCGGTGAACTCCTGAACCAATTGCCGGAAGTTGGTGGTGTCGGTGGTCAGAACGGTGGTGGGTGCTCGTCGTGAAGCTCTCGTACGCTTTTTAGGGTTTTTGGTCGTCACACCTAACTTCTCGTGGTTGATATTATTATCATCAATCGCATACGGATCACGATAATCAAGATCGTGAATCGGATTCGAATCGAGATTGTAGATCGAATTGATGGAATTGGGGTTTGGATTTAGGGGTTGTGAGAACGACGATTGATCGAAGAAATTAGACAGTGGTTGAAGAATTGATGTGGGGTTGAAGTGTGCAGAAGGGTTTACGTCTCCGGCGGAGATACTTCCAACGCCACCGCCTCCGCCGCCGGTGGTGGTTGACGACGGTGTGTTGCCGTTGTTGCCGGAGTTCATGGTGTGAAAGTGATGAGAATTGTGAAGAGGATGCAAAGGGGAAGTGTTACTTGTATTTTGATGGTGATTTTGCCAGAGGTGAAATTGAGAAAGATAGAAGAATGTACATGATTTAATGCGGGTTGTACAAGTGGTTGAAGGGGAGTTGTTGTGGATTAAGAGGTGGTTGGTGTGGAGATAGCAATTTGGGAAAGGCTACTTTCATGATGTTTGTTGGGTTTACGGGATCTAGGAGGAAACCAAATTTAAAAGGTGTAAACCATGACTTTTCAACGTATTTTCTATTTTTTTTTAAATTTAAATCAATTAAACGTGTTAACAAAGGGTGTTCGTCGGTTTATTTTATTAGTTTTTGGTTGATTTTTGGGTTTTAATGTTTTATATGAAACAGAAACTAAAGTGAACTAAGGTCATGTTTTGGAAAAAAAAGATAAGTTATTTTTTGATTTTTGGAGGGATAAAATGATTAAAATACCTTTTCAAAAGTCACAAAAATAAACTTTTTTAACTTTTGATGAATTTTGAAAAAGTATTTTATTTTTTTACTCTTTTAAAAAGTCAAAAAGTAACTTATTTTTTTTCCCAAACATGCACTAAATTCAAAGTTGGAAAAACCAAGCTGGAAAACGATTTTGACTGGGTTTAATGTTAATCTTAACAAGATGGGTGTTCATTAGTTCACATTCAAGGTGTTTTTGGTTTTGTAATAGGCTAATTGTTTCATGGATTTTTACAAACAAGAAAATCCATAGTCCAAACACATGTAATTTGAGAATTGGGTTATAAGGAAATGGAACTGAAATTGATATCAATAAGATAGTTTTGTTTTGGTTTAAAAGTGAACCGAAAATAATTACAAATTATCATTTGAAAGTTGAAACGAAATGTTGAACACCCTCCACGTTAAAGTAAAGAATTTAAAAGATTGATATG
This sequence comes from Flaveria bidentis, assembly GCA_018326385.1. Taxonomy (NCBI): domain Eukaryota; kingdom Viridiplantae; phylum Streptophyta; class Magnoliopsida; order Asterales; family Asteraceae; genus Flaveria; species Flaveria bidentis. The sequence goes on along the minus strand of BJCM01110916.1, from coordinate 58,672 downwards.
CCTGTAAAATGCTACAATTGAATCGATTAGACGAAACTAAATAAAGTACGTTCTAATTTATAAATGTTAACAAAATATACATGTATGGTATCAAATTATTCGAAATTCGATCCCTATCCGAATCCGAATAAAACTTCAACTATATTTCTAACTCAATACTCCTTACTCAACTATTTATCATATTTTCAACTTAATACACAAGAATACTTATACATTCTAGTCATAATCTAAAATAATTATGCAATAATTGACCGTCGTTCTAAATTAGAGATTCTAATCTTCGGGTTCCATACAATTACCTATTATGTTTTAATTGAATTTGCGTATAAGTCAAATTTTTTTAGTTTTATATATTTTATTGTGATTTCCAACTTATAAAATATTAAAAATAAAAAAATTAGCAAAAAAACATAAAACAAAAGAATAGAAAAAATGTTATTTGGTTTATTCGGATAAATTCGGATTATTCGGATATATCCGAATCCGATCCGAATTGAATTCGGATAGATTCGGATCGGATGGAAAAATCCTTATTCAGATCGGATCGGATTTCAGATAGGATCCTTAAATTTTCAAATCCGCATAATCCGATCCTAATGATCCGAATAATCCGTTATTCAATCCGATAAACACCCCTGGTCTATAGTATAGAACTTCTCATGTTTGAGGCTCATGAGTTTTTAAGTTGAACGTTATATATATTTCAAATAAAAATATATCAATGTGCAATTATTTAAACACAACCTTAAAATAACCTACCATTTCTTTCTACTCGTTAGTTGATTCAAATATATGACCAATATCTACTTTTTTGTTTAACAATATCCTATAAACTTTGTTTTGTATTTTTGCACTCGTATTCAAACGAGGGGAATATTAAACGTGTGTTACGACGGCTCGATTTTAAATATAATTCATATTGAAAAATATAAAAATACATGAACTCTAACATTATACATCTAAATTATAAAATAGAACAAAATTTTAAAATGGTTCGACTTTGAGGTATGCGAAAGCAAGTATGGAATTTTACCTTTCTTATGTTTATCGAAAGAATTGAAAATTTCAAAAAAAATAAGTAGATGAAATTAGAAAGATAAAAATATACGTGATGGTATAACTAAAAGTAACATATAAAAAATTCTAACAGTAGTCAAGTAATAACTTATCTTTTTTAGTTTATAGCCTTGTAACTAGTAGTATTGATGATTATTCCATAAAAGAGTTTGATTTCAAATCTGTGAAAATTAATCAAAAGAAAGTAACTGTAATTTTTTTAAGAACTGGAATATATAATAAATAATATTGATTCTTTACTATTAAATCAAAGTGAAGAAAAAAATATATTAGGTTGTAATTTTTTATTGTTCACGTTCATATATAATTTTACAAACACATTATTTTTGTATACTATAAAGTAGTGATTAAACCCATGCGCGTTGTTACTTGTATTATTATATAATTTCTAACGGACACAAGTGATAAGTAATTTAATGTAATAAACTTCATATATATTGCACGAAAAGACATATAAAACATTTTATACCTTCTTTTTAAGATTTATATATACATTATGGTTTAAAAAAACCGCCTCTCTTTTTCTAAAAACATCCGTAAACTAAAGCACAAAAAATTAAAACATATTAGCATACATATTAATTTGAAAGAACAATGAACAATAACTTCATAATTTATTAAAAAAAGTTAATTCTAAACATAAGACTACAATATTCAGAGTAAATGTATTAACTAAAAAAAACCTTTGAATTTTGCTACACAAGTATGATGCCTAGAAGGCAGGCTCAAGAAAAAGCTAAAAATATGTTATATGACTTGTATCATAATAAAACGTACAATAAATATGATACATCCTCATATTTTAATGAATTGTTCTCTAAGACTTTAATTCCATCAAATTCCACATTCCACCATAGATTTATGCTTCATAATTCCCCATCACCACCACCATGACATTCGAGCAAACCACTAATAGCTAAAGAAGATCTATTGGTTGCGAGTTGCCACAGTAGAAGCTATTCTGTATCTAAGTCAAATCTGATGGCCGACGTATAAAATCACAAATGATGGTTGTAGTCACCGACCTAGTGGGTTAATATATACTATAATGATAAAGTAATATACACATGTTCTTCTTTGTGACTTTATATAAAAACCTTGGAAGTGAGTATAATTTTGTAATAGTTTTTTTGGAAGGCATAATTTGTAATAGTAAAGGCTCTTTAGTTATTATATATTTTTATAGGATGAGATAAGAAAGCAAAAAAAATGATGACATATGGATAGGCCAAAAGAAGTAGGTGGAATGTAAAAAAATTAAATTTCAAAGAGCTGGTGATGTGGATCCAGGATCAATGAGGGACATGTACCGTATATCTTAAGGAAAAAATTCAAAACTGTTATTTTTGTATTTCTTTTATCCTTTTAATATGTTCTTTCAAAATTTTCATTCTCAAAATATATTTTTAACAAGGCGTCCGCGTCTCCTGTACGTAAACGCCTAGCACAACCACCATCTTAAAAACTGACACGTGATCAATAGAAGAGTTGCCTGCGAAACAAGGCATGCACCTCCAATATTAAGGTCACCTCTAAAACTTTCCATTCCCTTTTGATTTGAAATTTAAAATTTAATAATAATGTAACTAATTTTACCATTGTTATGTGCTTATTTTATCTACGCGCCGATATAAATTTTATTCAAAACGAATTCGCGTCAAATTTACATTGAATGTTGGATATAAAATTTGACTCAAATCGGTTTGAAGTAAATTTATGTCGACAGGTAGATAAAAATAAGAATGTCATAATGGTATATCTAAAATTTTATAAAACGTTATATTTTAAAAGTTATAGAAAATATGAGTGAAATTAATTATATTAATATTGAATTCAAAGATGGAAAACAAATCTTTTGGAGTTGGATGCAAGTGAACAAAGGCGGAGGCCTTTTTCTTTTGGATGCGGATGATTTCATTTTTGCAGGTGGACGACTATGTTTTGCGGGCCGAAACACATGTGTTAATCACGTGTTTGATTTTTAGTGATTAGAGTTGTCAGTGTTTTGTTCAGAGGAGACAATTTGAGAAGAAAATTTTGGAGGGACATTTTGAAAGAAAGATACGTCAAAATAGACATTTTGAGAATTTTACAATATCTTAAACTTCTCATTTGTTATAATCAAAAATAAAATATTCTTTTTTACTTAATTAAGTTAGAACAATAAAATAAGAATCATGGTAAATTGTCAAAAGAACTAAATCAAATCGTATTTAATCGATATTGTGGGTCCGACTTTGGCCTGCTTAATCTATATAAAATAGTAAGAGGATTATGTGCGTTGCGACGGGCAATTGTGGTTTAATCATTTGAAGCGGTAGAAAAATAATTGTGTCGTATCTCGATGTAAATTATAGGAACTTGAAATTAAAGTAACCAATCTATAGGAATTAACAATATCATGATGTTGAATGTGGATCTTCATAATACATAGGATTCAAGATAACATAGTAGATTGGAGGTCATGTAGAATTTCTTTATTAAGGTAATTGTTTTATTTTGAACTAGATACCTGTGTATTACATGAGTCGAAACAATAAATATAAATTTGTAAATATAAGATTGTGACATAGTAAAACATACGTAGATTTTAGAAGATTGAATTGTGATATATATTGAAGTGGAGATATTGTTTAATAATGAGTAATTGTTAATTGTAATTGTGTTTGACTTCGTGAATTTTAATATCTTAAAAATATTTGCTAAACAAAAGATGATGTTTAAAGTATTTTAATTTTAATAATGTTTAGTTAGAAATTAAATCTAATTTTAACAAAATTAACTATTATTAAAATATTTTTAATGAAATATTTTATTTATTTTTAGAAAAAAATTAGTTTGATTAATATAATAGTAAATGAACATTTGTTAAGAAAACTATATTTATATATTAATATATTAATTTGTAACTTTTATTATAGTGAAAACATGTGACTTTTAAAGATTTTGATTTATTAGTATAAACTAGCCTAACGACCCGTATGTTATAAGGGTTGAAAATTAAAATATTTATTAGAATACATTAAAAAGGTATAGTCATGAGAAGATAAATCTATAATGTATAAGAACATAAGAATTAAAAATATGTATAGAATAAAAGTACATGATAAATTTTAATACATAGAAAAAAACACAAAATATATACAAATATCTAAAACTCTTTTTGTATACGATGTATGAGGTTGTACTTTAGAGTTTTTCGTTGTCATTCACTATAAGCAATTTTAATCCATATTATCTTACAACTCTTGATAATATGACATATAGTTTTTCGTACGTGAAATCAAATTGTTTAAAAAACAAATCTTGATAATCATTGATTCTTACTCTTGTTTATAATAATCGTAAAACACACGAGTGGAGGGAATTGCCATTAAAACTTAAACGGTATCCTTATGTCGGTAGATTTCACGGAAACTTTAGGGATAAAAATACAATTTTTAATATTACTGTTAAATTTAATCTCTATTTTTAAGATAGTTACATACAAAATTTATAAAAGTAATAGATAAAAAGAACTTGATTTGGTAAGTAGCTTTTGAAATCTAGAAAACCACTATTTTAAAAGGTTATCTTGCATTTTAGTTTCCTAAAATGAAATTAAAATCAAAACAACGTGATATTAATTAATAAATTTTCAGTTTGAACTAAATGTTTAACATATATTAAATGATGTAAAGTAATTTATAAATACACACGTGATAATTTTATCATTTGTTTACTTAGATAATATGTCTGTTTATTTAAACTCATTATAAAAAACTGTGAATTGGTTAAAAATGTGTACAAGCAGATTAACTTTTTTTAAAATAATGAAAAATAATTATAGAAATATTAAAAGGTGAAGGTTGTTAATTTTGGTATTAATCAATGTTTGTTGAATATATTATGTTGCGTTATATTATTTTAAAACTATTACAATTTTTGAAAATAGATTTTCATTCAAAGTATACATAAATTGTCGGTTTAAAATATCTTGACTTAGATTCTAAAAACTCATTATTATTTTTTTAAAACCATATTGTTGAAAAAATGACACATGATAATTATTTGTTGAGAATGTGTCATGTTACAATTTATTGTTTAAAACTAAACCACATTAGCAACATGATAAAAAATGATAAGAAATGATTTTCAATAATACTTTTAAAAGTCCAACCAAATTATATCAGTGTATAATGGCAGATGTCTAACAATTTTAGCAACGTTAAATTCAAATTTTAATATTTAAAAATATGATATTTTGAGAGAATGTTTATCTTAGATGATTTGATATTTAATGGTTATAATTATTAAGTTTGTGAGAATAATATTTTTGGATGTAATTGATAAAATTGATAGCTAATTGTACTATTATAGTGTTAATGGAAAGTAATTTAAAAGTATATATAGAAAATAATAATGAGTTTATTAGTTGATTGACGAAATTGATTACTAATTGAAGTTACTATAAAATTTACATTAAAATCAGCCATGTGACAATTGTTTATTGAAATAATATTGCTCATAATACGACACGTGACATTATTTGCTAAGAATGTGACACGTGACGATACATTGCTTAAAGTCATAACACATGATTAAACCTTGTTTCATTTATTATTATATATAGAGATACGTGTTACATGTCATTTTGCCATTCATCAGATCACAATCAAATCCTAAACCAAATCTTTAATTCAGTGAAAGCTATTTGAAATAAAAACACTCTCTAATAAGAACATTAATGTACGGTAAATAAATGGTAACCACCTCAAAGCTCTTTTCATGTTTATAAAACTTTTTGGCAAAGGAATTTTGGTCGTGATATGGTTTTCAAGACTTGATCAAAACTAAAGTAAATAACCGATTTTAACTATTTTTATTGTGTAATAGTAAACAACTCATTTTTATTGAAAATAAGAGAAAAATGCTTAACTAAACTAAAACTAAATTACACACAAACGACTTTTAAAAGCAAAAAAAACCGAAACTAGAAGGATATTAAGCACCATGATTGCAAAAAAAACAACACAATTTATTAACAATTAATATATTAAATTAGGGTTTGCACAAACATAACTCCAGATTATAGATTTTGATTAAAGTGATAACAAATGGACAATCTTTTAAAATCAATTAGTTCACATTGTTATCAATTTACCTATATCATGTTATGTATTTTTTTAAATGAGCTAACGATACATGAAAACCAAATACCGATGAGAAAACAAACAACTTTGTAAATAAATCATATAAATCAATCAAATCTTTTAATTACATTCAATTACCAAGTGTTCAACACAAAACCCTAGTCTAAACATACTAACCATATCACTTAGCAATAACTCACCACCTTTCATAATCACGAATGTTTTAGCCACACATCGCCATGCTTGGATCTTCAATGGTTCATTAGAGGTTTTTAATGCGTGATTCGGTGAAACCATCATGATAGAAATTATCAAAATTTCCTTCAAAACACCCAAAATTCACAGAAGAAATATCTCATTAGAAACGCTAATGACTAAGCTTAAATAGGGGAGAAAATCCTCAAAATTAAAAGTTGGTAGGGGTGACCGACGTATCATATTATCCCAGCATATGATACGCCGGGTGTGAAGTTATACGTCGCATGTTCTTTAAAATCTATCAAGAATACAATAACTAAGATGATGGTTAACATATGATAGAGTAGTGGTCCCTAATTTGACTTAATTTGAATCTATTTTTGCGTAACTGCAAATCTTATCCTTTCACTTGATTCTATACTTTCATAATGCTTTCATACATGCACTTTTACCACTAGATCGAGTTTTGAAACTAAAAGACAAAATTTTAACAAACTCTATCTTTCATGTAACTCACAGCAACTATTGTAATTAACTATAAAGAATAAAATAATTATATTGGTGGCTGTAATTATTAAATGTGGTAACAGTGGTGGTCATCAAAATTAATAGTGAATGGGAGTGAAATAACTTATATACCTCTAAACTAAAAGACAAAATCGTAACATATCAAGTTTTAAAATTAGCTAAAGGTTAGTAGTTGTGCAATACCTTATATATAACCCAATAATTCATTAAACGTATGATTGTCTGAAAGAAAAGTAGGACCATGCCAAAAGAAAGCATGACAACATGACCATGCCAAATAATAGCATTGTCGTGGCTAAAGAAGCATGACCATACTAAGCAAAGCATAATCGTGCCAAGACGAATAAGCAAAAAGATTGACACGTGACTTAACCAAATGTCACGCATCAATCACGATCACGTTAAAACCAACGCACGACTGTTCACTTGAAGTGGTGCACGACCATGCCAATGAGGCACATAATTATGTGATGACCAACCTTGGGTACTGTAAATAGAAAATTTACTGAATTAAGTAGTGAAAGGGTGAAAAAAATGATTTGTGATTAATCTCAGTGTTGTCGAGTTTTTTATAAGCCCAATATGTTAAACCTCTTGTGTCGTGGAACGATGATAGATTCCGAAAAATTCTATTAGGGTATATCCGTGTGATCAGTGCTATATAGGTATGGAGAGGCACCCACCCAGTACTGATGCGGTACACGTTAGTCCATGAGGTCCTAGGTATATAGTTGAGATAATTCGCAATTTGTGTTGTGCTCGACTAGAATATATTATATTTTTCTTTCGTCATTTTTAATTTCTACGTGTTGATATGTTTTCCGCAACATAGCAAGTTTCTACTTTTTTGATCTTTTTTAGTTTCGAAACTCATCTTTCGATAATTTTTTTATTTTTATCTATGTTTTGATGTATACCAGCCAAAAGCGGAGGTAAACCGTAAACCCTTTTTTTAACATCAAAATACTCCTGGGTTTCCATTCATGTATTTGGGCCTAATGAGCTATAATTCTAGACCAAAAACATCTCTTACATACGTATTTGGGCCTCATAAATTTATCCAATACCAAACCCATGCTACATTTAATTTTGGCATACGAAAACATCCCTTGCCATGGGTGCAAACATATGAATAAGTATGTTTAGTGTGTGTGTCACATTTTCATACAAGTATTAACAAACCTAGAAATATTTAGTCGCCACAAAACGACGCAATACAACATATAAGTATGTACCTTTACAAGCTAAGGTTTCACAAATATGCAACTCTTCTTTACCACAATCTTTAATCACATACCCTTTTAAGTGGTACACTCAAATGACACGAAACCCGATCTATAAAAAGATATTGATAGCATAAAATCCTTTGGTTTTGTATTAAAACTAATGAATGATTAAAAGATGATGCATGAATACATATAACATATTTAAAAAACAAAGGTTAAATGACGGATTCTATTTACAACATTAAGTTCTAACTTTTAAACCATAAATAGAATAATCAACAACCATCAAAACCAACACGTATAAATCTGAAACTGACAAAACCAACCAGATAAATTCTGCTTAACGTAGTAATATTTATTGAAATAATAAATGATAAGTATTTGTGTGAGACCCTAACCTGACCCAAATCCAACGAATTCTCCATGCATTTGATGATTTGCATAATGCATTCTAGCCAGCTAATACATGGTAAGATTCCCTCACCAATAATCCACACTTTGCCCATCACGCACACAATAATACATTAACAAATTTTAAACAACTTTGAATCTAAGATTTGAGATACTATTAATGTGTTCTAGTGATTTATTAACATTCACACATGTTAAAGTCCTCAAGCTTTTATGCGGATCGTGAGCTCATTGTGCTTTAGCATAACGTTAGATTGTTTATCCAAACTTTTTATTTGATAATTAATAAAAGAAAGATGTTTGAATAGGTTTAGAATCATTTGAGAATTACACAAACATTTTTCAGAATTGAAAAAACTCCTACCAACACAAAACTTTTTTATATTTTATATAAAACTGATTGAAATATAATGTTTAATTGTTTCTCTTCAAATTCAAAAAGTATATACAACAAACAGATTTATAATCTACACATGTATAAGTTATATTTAGATTATACCATTTACACATGTATCTAAACATTTGAAAATTTACAAACACATTTAAGCATTAATTTGATGGGTTTTATGTTATTTTAATAGTTTTTAATTTATATAAACATACACAACTATGTGCAAAAGTAAATGATTTTAAAAAATATAAACTATTTATATTAGCTTTCATACTTTTTCAAATAGTTAATAGTTCTCAAATTATTCTAACCCTATTTGAATAAGGATTTTTGTTTATATAATATAAAGAGAAATTTTTAATCAAGTGATAAAAGAAAACAAGTGAAACCACCAAAGTTGCATATACATCCAAAAGCTAAGGATATATACTCTTCATCCACTACACAACTAATGCAATGGTGCCCCATAGGCCATATCTGACCCCAATCCCACCCACCTCCACCCATCAAGAATCTCTTACATTATATGTAATTCCATTCATAACATGCTCAATTGCAAGCTTGCATTGACATTGATGGTGATTGTTACACACATTATATCTACAATATGCACAAAACTTATTCCGTCGACATATGACATTGATATTGACATGTATTTATTTGTGTGACGCGTTGTTCCAAATAGACCGCGACTTCATAGATAAGCGTTGTATTTTATCCCGTGTAAGTTAGATTCAATAAAGGTTCAGTCTTTATTACATGGACATAATCATGTGACAATGTTTGCCACTTTGGTCTCTTTCTTGAAGTTAGCTTTTAAAGACCCATGCACATTTTAGTCTCCACTCGTTTTGGAAACCATATCCCACAATGCATATGGTTGCAATTGATTCTTGAAACCGTTTATCATTTTATTGCATTTTGATGATAAAATGAAGCCTCCACTTAACTTAATATAATTTCTTAGGGATATTAATAAACATGTCTATGTTTAAATTAAACCAGTCAAGTGTCAACCACTAAAATAAATAACTCATGTTTAGGTTATATGTAATTAACATATTTTTTTCCCCTAAACTTGAACAAGCCAAGACATTTAAAGTTTTATTATCCATTTACAAATCGAACAGACTTATTTACCTAGTTTAGATAAACGTGCTACACGGGAGATGTTTTTATGTGATTCTAGGTTAAGATACAAATACTTATACATATTATGTTCAGGTTCAACAACTTTAACATGACCTCCTGCCAACCAAATATGATTTTCACCAAGAATTCTAAACAAATAAAGAAGTAAAGAACAACAAAATTATAACTCTATAGGATTGAAATTATTGATTTACAACATAACAAAACTAAAACTAAAGCACATTCACATTATATGTATCTTAACAAAAACAATAACATTTAATTACTAAGACCAAACGTAATGCTTAACGTCCGACTTAGGGCATTGATTCACGTCACATCACATCACATCATCGCCATCGCGTTCTACCTTCAAAGCCCTCTTATCGTGATTGCCATCATGCCACCGCCCTTCACGCCCTAAAAAGAGTTCATCTCCAGAAGATAACTCCGACGAGTGATCAGTTTCGCCACCGCCTCCCCATACACTCCGTCAAAACCACCACCAGTCGCCACCAACCTCTCATCCCACCGCTCCTCCTCCTCCGCCGTAGCACCCGACAGACCACCCGCACTTCCGGTCGGCCGCACCACCACCAACGTCGCACCTTCCATCGTCACACCGTTCGACAACTCCAACTTCGCCTCATGCCTCATCCTCATCCACACCGCCGGAACCCTAGTCCGGTTGCTCCGCCACCACACACCTCCACCACCACCACCACTCCGCCCCTCCTCCTCCTCCATATTCCCACCACCACCACCACCACCACCACCATCATCATCATCATCATCATCATCTTGTTCTTCTCTATACTCTCTGATCCCCAAATCATTCATCATCACAGTACCTTCATCTTCTCTATCTCTAACAATCAATCTCACCAGATCAACATTCTCCTTCACAATCTCCTTCACCATGTAATGCCTCGCAGAAGCTGCAATCAACGCACTAATCGTCCACACCACTCTCGTCTTCAAACCACCGCCACCGCCGAGATCCGCCTCACCGGCGCCGCCGCACCGGAACCCTAGAATCACACAACTCCTCAACGACCTACCAAATTCCGCTTTCCACTTGATCGCCGCTCGTTTCTCCAACCACAGATCTCCCGTCGGCAACTCGATCTCCAACTCCTTCACTCTCTCGAATCCTCGAAGAATCATCGCCGGAGAATACTCCGATCGACTCAAACCGTTCAAATCGCCACCGTTCTGCAGCGTGTGAGATTGAGGAGGAGAAATAAGCTCATGAATCGACTTCACAACCGATTTGATGAACGCGATGACGGAGGATCCGTCGCCGTCGTCGTCGGAGTCAACGGCGGAGATGACTCGGTCGACTCGGAGGACGAGCGAGTCGGATTGAGGTACGAGTGAGTTGAATCGGCGTGACACGGATCGGCATCGGATTAGGGTTTTGACGTCGGAGATGTTGTTTAAGATCGTGAGGATGATGGGGTCCGGCAGCCGGTCGAAGGCGTCGGGAGCATATTCCGGTGAAGATTCCGGCGAGGGATCTCCGGCGAGTGATGAAGAAGCCATAGGTTTGACCGTTGACTTGTTGAAGGGAGCGAAGGGGACTTATTCTAATTGGGTAGTGCCGGCTTTCAATATTTATTGAGAGTTATTCCGTACTTACAAATATATAAATCTTAGTAGTTAGTACTTATTTTTTTAATTTGTTTATGTTATCTTAAATATTGAAAACATAAAAGTTTTATACTTTTATATATATCTCAACATGGTGGTGATGATAATACTCATAATACCATGGTTGTTGAAGCCAAAAAAACATGAAGGGGCGTACATATTTCTCTAAGAAACGATCACACAATATTAAAAATGGATAGTCTATTCTTAATAAATATGATGGTTTTTTTTATAATGTGATTAGTTTTGAACGTGAGAATAGGTGTTTAGCTTGAGGATGTGAATCTAATGCAGTTAAGGCAATAGATAGTTAGAGAGATTTGAAAGCTACGTTTTAATAAGGGAAGAGCTTCTTATATACCTTGAGTTGTTTGACTTTGTCGTACGTTAAATGTTGTAAATCAAGGTGCTGACGTGCAAATTCTCGTTTGGGCTTTACCCGTGGGTTACAAGCTAGCTATGTGTGGGTATTGAAACACCTTTCGGATGAAAAGATTGCAATATATGACAATATTGGTTGTTTAATTCGTATGAAGATGTTTCCCCATGCATGTGTTAGAGTCCAAGATGATAATCGACCAACTTTCATCATAAAGCCTAGCTGACACGATCATTTTTTATATTTTGTTGTTTACTTCATTTCTAGTTATATCATGGGTACTGTGACCGGGATATGAGAAAACTATAACTGTATCTTGTGTCCTCGTTCTTGTTTCATTTTCTCTTTCCATTTCTTCCTTAACTCGGGCTTCATAAGTCTATCGCTCAAGAATGATCTCTTTAGGCCTTTGTATTCTTTCAATGTTGTTATTTTAGGGTGACTAGAATCATACTTGGGGTTATCATATTAAGTCTCTCTGGTCCATTGTTTTCAATGATTATTTAGAGAAAAGAAAGAATTTAGTTTTTTTAATCTTCACTGTTTATTTTCTTAAATGTCGTCTCTAATCTTTTCTCGTGTTGAGATGACGTAAATAACGGTTGCAAAAACCCACTACTACTTGGCTTTTCATCTTTTTGTGGTTGTGATGTTACCATGTAAGCTGAATGACATATGTGATAACTCCCCGATCAGTCTTTACAATTTCAAATTATGTAACAACCACCTATACTCAAGTTTTTTCTGCACGTTTTTTCTTGTAAGAGGTATTATCTATAGATATTTCACCCTTTCACGTCTTGAGTCGATGTTATGTTGCCCTAACATAAGGAGTAGAAGTAGATCTCATTACATTGCATGTGCCTATTTTCTTTTGGGAATACTTCAATGTATTGGATGTATTTAATATTATTAGACAAGATGGTTCTAAGGCATAATTCATGCAATTCAAGTGCTTCTAAAGTAGTCGACAAAGCTCATTAAAAAAGCATATACTCAAGCTAAATGTTCAAATAGTCAACATAAGAACCCTAGAAATCAAAAACCCATGAAGCAGAATCCAAGAAATCAAAAGTCACGAATTATTAGGAAAGAAATCAAAATCTTAATTATGTAGAAAATAAGAAATCTATCAATAATAAACAAAATGCAAGACAACAATTAATGGGTAAATGGAGGAGAAAATGGAGAAATGTAGGAGAGGTAGAAAGGCCTTTTATAATATTCACATCTTCTAATTGAACAACATTTCTTTACTTATAAATATCACCTATTTGAATTATTTTAAAACCCATACCATATTTGTAAGAAACAATCACCAATGTCATTATACCGCAGAGCCATATGTTATCATATTTTAACATAATTTCTTGAGTGGAGAAAAACAATTTTGAGAAGGTTACAAACATGCATTCAAAAACTTCGATCATTTTTGTAGAATTAGTCAATAACAATAGTGAAAATGGAGTTGAATCGCGACTTGGGATAAACATGATTATGACATACTTTTTAAGGAAACTTATCTCGCTTTGAAGTACCAAACTAATTGCTAAAGCTTTTTTTGATTTGGTAAAGACTTAATGCCAAGATTATCCGATCGACTTATTATTGTATTAAACTAAAATGGTATGTCTAGTTTTTCTACTACTTCAATGTAATCGTTATTTGTTCTAGTACTTCTTTATGTTAATTTTCCCCTTTCATGTCTTCAAGAATCTATTGATTAGTAATGATAATGAGATATGACAATCTTAAATAGGACACAAGATCAAAACACAATCTTTTCACAAGAGTTTGTTTTGATACTAAAATGATCCGTGTTGAATTATGGCTTTATATAAATCTTGTAATCCTTTAATCATACTATTAGTAAGTGCTTAAGTGAAATAAATTGTATTTCATTGCTTTGTGCCACCATCAGCAAATACAAGATGGTTAATTTATTCGAGTACTGATCAAGTAATACCTAGAAGTTGGTATTCGAATTTGTTTCTTTAATTATCTTCTTAATTTATTTTTCTTCTATATCCTTATCCTTATATTGTTATTACTTAGTATAAGCTAGTAGTAAGGTCCCACGTTGCGGGGATGCGTAAAACTGTGCAAAATAACACAAATGTCACAGTGTCGCACCACTGCTAATGACCACCAACACTGAAGTCGCGGTGTGTTAATACGAAGAACTTAGACCAATACGTAAAACATATAGAAAAATATAACTAAGTCGATCTAAGATCTGTGCGTTGTGATAACCCTTCAAAAGGGAAAAATAAACGTAAAAATGTTGAACCACGCACGCACATTATGTTGTGTTAACTTAGCAAATTCAGAACGAAATGTAAAGCGAAGCGTAAAATATTGAATCACACACGCATGTTGTGTCGTGTTAACTTGCAAAACTTAGAATGTAATGTAAAATGAAGATTTGCAAAATATGAAAAGTATAGAAGAACAAAGATGAAAATATACAAGTTGTGAGATTAAATTACAAAATATGAAGAGTTTTGAGTTAAAAGTAAATAAAGTCAAATTTGAGAAGTGAAATTGTAAAAATGTAAAACTTTTATGTTAAAAGTGAAAAGTCAATTTTTGTTTAAAAAAACCCTGCGCATAAGGTACAACACTATTACGTATAGAAGTGTTGATAATTAGTATAATACAAATATTAGGCAAACGTTGATGGTTAGTTTTTGATTGATTTGAATTATAAGGCACTTTGTTTCTTGAAGCCATGGTTCGATTATAATCTTTAATAAATCATAAAGTTTGTTGAGTCATTTGATCGTACTCGTATTTAGGGCTAGCAAATCGTGTTTTATCGTATTTAACAGGTTACAAATGACACAATTAGCAAAAATATCAAACATGAAAACGACACATTTAGTACTTAGATTTGATGGTTTGAATGTGATAGTTATATGTTTTAGGTATCAAGAAAAAGAAATGATAAATCCAATACTCCTAATTTTATTATTTTAAAAAACTAAAGAAAAACGTAATGTATTTTTTTTACTAAACATATCTTATCGTGTTTAAACAGATATTCATTTTACCAGCCCGTTGTATTTGCATTAAGTGATCGTTCTAATGTGTCCGCTGGTGACTACACGAAGGATTAACCCCGAGGACATAATGTCGTTAAAAGGATATATAAATGGGAGAGACTAGAGAGAGGATAATGAGATGTACGGTTAGACTTATTATTTTTTAATTTGTTTGGATATATTTCATGAAAAGTCCATGTGACAAAAAAAATAGGACCAATTACCCTATTATCAAGACGTGTGCCAAATTGTTCAATCATTCCCTTATTTAGGATAAAAAAAGTTAGTAAAAAATTAGAGAATTTAGGTGTGTGTTTGGTGCCACTTACCCTAACAAATTTTTAGAAAGTAAGCTATTTTTCACGTTTAGTTAACAATGACAGGACATCATGTTTCTACTAAGAGTTGGTGAGTCATGTTGATTTGAGTATTCGATCTTTCATATTTTTTTTGTTAGAAACTAATAATAAGTTCCTCGTGTTGCAACAACGACAGAAAACCCTGTTAAATAATATCAATGACGCATCATTGTCTGTGATCACTGACACAAAAAAGCACATATTAAAAAAAGAAAAAAATGAAAAAGATAACCGAACAAAAAGTATGCATAAAAACATTGAACCACGAAGGTAAAACATAAAAACCATAAAACAATAACTACATCGATATAAAAGCAGTGCGTTTGCGACAGGGTCGTTAAACGGAAAAAAAATAAGATGAAAAATGTTGAACAACTCACGCATGCTGCGGTGAGTTAACTTGTAAAATTTAGACCGAGATGTAAAACAAAAAGAAATATATAATGGGGAAAAGTATAAGGGATCAAAGTTGAAAGTTGTTGGATGAAATTGAAAAATATGTAAATTTATTGAATTAAAATTAAAAAAATAAGGATTAAGAAAAAAACCAAGGTGGATACAACTCACTAAACATAATATACAACTCCGTAAACATATCAAATTTAGAAATAATAAGAATAAATACTATGAATAGATAATTCATCGTAGATGCTTTTAACATTCTATGCATGATCAACTAAACGAGTTAGAAATAATAAGAATTAAATATTTGAAGTTAAAACTAAACACTTTCCACCCCAAGAACTATCATACATTTGGTAGGATTCATATTAAGCTAGCTAGTTGAATAATCACATTCTTGAGACAAAATACGTACACGATTGATCAATCTTTTGACCCTAACGTTGCACGCGATCGACAATGTTTTACTCTTAACCGGAAACACCCCAACCTTAAAGCTTAATGGAACGTTAAACCCTAATAACAACTTAATAGACGTGTTAGATGTACCATTCATGCTCTTCTGTATCACCTTGGGTAACGTCTTCCTTGAACCACCTACGAGTTTTAATCTCATGGACTCTAAACTATCAACATCTTGTTTCGACGTTGGAAACTGACCTTTAGCAACAGACCTGTCTCTAAACGATAATAAAGCTTTACCCCCTTTTTCAAATGATATTACCGTGTGATCGTTGGTGTTTTTGGATCTTAACGTGAAGTCGAACTCGTGTTGCTCGTGTTTGCCCTTGCCTTTCGTGGCGACATGGATGCGTTGAACTCGGAAGGTGGGGTCATCTTTATCAACAACGGTTAAACATATGCCCGTTATGAAAGTAACAATGAGGGACAAGACAAGAGCCGTAAGCAACATGCATTTTATTGAAAAGGTTGACTTTGTCTCGGGAACTGCAACGCGTCGCTGTTCAGCAAATATCGCGTTCTCTGGAGGTGGAACGCGATATATCTGGTCCTTTGGGACCTGGATCACATAGGTTTCATCATATGTGTCTAGGAGATCTTTGTACTCCTCTTCATCGTCAGAGTTAGGTTTGACATGGTGGTTGGAACGAACATCACCGGTGGAAGAATACTCCCGCCCCTCCATGTTAGACCGAGGAGCGGAATACGAAGGTTGCAAGATGGCGGGCCGGTTGAGATAGCGGCCGTTGGTGGACGGAAACAATGTTGTCCGTCTAAGGAGAAAGATACGAGTTTTACGTTTAGAATTTAAGAGGGTGAGCACAAAGTGAGGGATTTTGTTTTGGTGAAAATTGTTTTAAGGTTAGAAATGGTTTGCTTCGTCAAACAATGCTAAACCCAACAAATATTCATGAAGGTTAACGATAGATAAAACATGCGTAACAAACCTCGTGTTTATAACATATTATTAGAGTTCAAAAAACATTATCTTTTTTTACCATTAACATATTATTATAATGGTCTTAAAAAATAGAAAACTACTTCTACTTTTGAGCTCGATTTTGCTATATTTGCTAACGAAAATTTTCATATATTACATATTAGTAGAGTTATGACCGGGTGATTGTATTTGAATGTTATTAAGCTATATGGTACCACTAATGTTATTTTTTAGAATGTAACATTTGTGTCACTTCACATAGTAAACCTTTTTATGTGTATATATTGATCATTTAACTTTTGACTTTATATGTAAAGTCTTTGATTAAATTTGGGTTTCTATCACGTTCGAACTTGGGTTTAAATTTGGGTTTCTCCTATCAAACTTTCAACATGATCTTAAGCTTGGGCTTCGAATCAATGTAACAAGCCTCATTGGTCCTCTCCGAATCATATTTGGATCTCACCACCACGGAGAGCCAACGCTCATTCTCTTCCGAACATTGTGCTCATATCCTTCTTAGCGTACCTAAATCAACTTTCGTTCAATCATCGAGTTTCCAAACAAAAGAGAGAATCCCCATGAAGTCAAGAACTTTACCTGGCCACTAAATACCAATGAGGGTGCGAACAAAGATGTGACCTAGATTAAGAATCTAAAGTTAACGAACACAACAAATTTCTATAATTTCTTGTCACAGCACTTAAACTTGTTATAAATAAAACCACATATCCAAACATTACCTTGAAGCTGCTATTAGAATAAAAAATATCTAAATGAACTTAAAAATAAATTATGTAACATTAGCACGATTGAATTAACCGTTAAAATCAAGCCCATATGGTATGCCTTTTACTCTTTTAGTCTTATATCATTTGTGTTTTGGGCTGGGCTTTTATGATAAGCAGGACTGTTATAGTAAAATAAGTTGGGTTATCTGCTCACCCTTTACAAGGCCCAAATTTATATAACTGTAAATTTATATGATCAATTACCACCAAATCTTATTTTGTAATTATTATTGCTGGCTCATAAGACAACTTTGTACCAAAATCTTACCAAGCAAGAAGAGAAGACAAAAAAACCATTAGAGTTTAGCTTTAAATTGTTATTAACATAATATGAATCGATAACCGTTGTTTGCAGGATTGTAGTTGAAGGGGTGCGATTGTATAGGATCTCATAAATTTTCTATCCAGAAAGTTACCCGTGTATAAATATATGATGTATGTCACTAAACATATAAAATAAAAGATACATACGTTTTAATACCACAATTGATATACAATTAGTTACTGCGGAATTTATAAGGCAGTCACTTAGGGCAAACTTTGTCATATGCATTATTGGTCTAAGTATTTGTTTCATTTAATACATGGTTAGAGTAATTTCAAGAATATGATATGTCATACGTTTTCTAATATACTTATGACAAGATGCATGCGGTCATACATATGAGTCTAAACTTCTTGTCACATAAGTGATGAGACTGCACTATGATGATGGAAATGCTAGAGCTGACATAAAAAGAATAACTTAATGATGGGCGTTTATTGTTCAATTATGACAGTTTTAAGGCCAAACTTTGAGCCAAATTGTTACTAATGGTTTTTGAATATAAAAACTGTAACTAAAACCGTTGAAAACTAAAACTGAACCAAATTGAACCGTTAGTAACGGTTTTGGTTTTTTGGTTAGGGAATATTGAGTTTTATAAAGAAAAGTTTCATATATAATAGATTGGTGCACGATAATAACCGAAATAAATTGTCAAAAATTAAGGACGGTATCCAATAATGCAATTGTCAAACATTTGCAGCATATAAGTTATCCAAAATTATATTATGATTAAGTTGCGCAGGAAGGTATAACATCCATCGTCCCCTAAAAACTAAATTAGGTTTAAATTTGATACTTTTTGACATTCTTATTACAAGATTAAATCTGTTTAATAAAAACTACAATATATAAATTTTTATCTCTTTAAAAGTTATTAAAATTAGGAGGGTATACTACATCATTTTTTCTTCTTGATTCGTAAAACATATAAAACAAATTATAGACATGAGGTAAAAGTCATTAAACAAGTTTTTTTATGTTTGATACTTGTGTTAATCATGTAACCTCTAACATATTAAACACGATAAAATCTGTTTTATCATGACTAAGTATTTAGTATTCTTCATGGCCGGAAAGATTAGTTTGATCAACAAAACATAACACGTTAGTAGTCCACTTTCCTTCGGATAGTACAACAAATAACTTAGCTTAGTTTTATCTATTTTGGTTCTAGTGTTGCCCTGCATGAATAATTATTTCTACTTGTTCAGAAATTTTTTAAGAGTTATAATAAAATTAAACTTTATGATCTGGTCCGGTTTTGAACAACTGGTTTTCAACATAACTCATAAACCAAACCATATGTTACGGTTTCAAAATTTTGAAACCAACCGACCGGAAGTTAATTGAAAAAACAAACCATGAAACCAAACCAAGGATCGGTTTGGACGGTTTCAAGATTTAAAATCAAAGCGTGAACACCCCTGTCTAATGAATTAACAACAAGACCCTTTTAACATGATATTTGAAAGAACATTACCTATAAAGTTTATATAAAAACTTTGAAGCAAATACTGCTCAATGTACAACATTTTTTAAATAATTAGTTCTCATAAATTTTAGAAGGATACTGACTTTTTATGTAATCTTTATTTTAAAAACCCAATAACAGAAAATGATTAGAAACGACGTCGTTTTAATATTTTTTCTCCTATTTTGTTTTCAGAGGACTTAAATATCGGGGTGTTTAGAAAAATGAAAAAATAAAACGAAAAAACCAAACCAAATTCAGAATACAGTTTGGGTTAAAGGTTACATAAAAAATCTTACTTATTCAGTTTAGTTATCTGAATAAACTAAATAATAGCTACTTTATTTGGGTAATTGAACCAAACAAATCGAATAATTAGTTGAATTCGATTTGATTAGGTCTATTTCCAATTGGTTCGGTTTGGTTAATAGTTAGGGCCAAAATATTTTCATAACCAAATAAACTGTTAACCGAACTATTAAACACCCTTGCGTAAATCTCACATTTATAGGTTAGTATCTCGTGTATTATACGGGTTGAATAAATAAAATAATAAATAATTAGTAATAAAAAATTATGAATTATAAAACAATGTTTGAAGATAAAATTTGATTATAATTGCATATGAATAACTATTTCAAGTAAATAAACAATAGATATGTTATAGATAGATAGATATATAGATAGTCTAAAAACTCATTTATTAAACAAATTATAGTTAATAATAAACACGAAAAGTTACAGTACGATATTTTAATATAAGATATGTATAAAATTATATGTACGTACTTGTTCAAGCGATAAAACAATTATACTATTTTTAACTCTCTTATCTAAATAGTTTTATTTTTAAATATTAGTTTTAAGACTTTTTTATTAAAGTTTATTGTTTATAAAAATCTTGTTTATTAAAAACTCAAGTTTCTAATTATTCTAGTTGTTTTAATGAAACAACTTTTAGAAATTTCTATATTTTTTATAATTCTTTTAATAAGGACTTATTTAAAATATTTTGTTTAAAAAAGTTCAATGTTTTAGAAAAGATATGAATTTTGATTGTTTTAGTAAAATTTATTTTTAAAAACATAGTTTGATTTTAAAAAATGTATATGAGAGAGAAAAATGTATCAATTGACTAAATTAATTTTTATGAAAAGAAAGAAATTGTTTTAATGTTTAAATTACTTTAATACTTTTTTGAGGGAAAATAAAATGAGGTTTAGAAGAATAACAAGTGTCAAAAAATGGTTTAAAAAGATGACAAGTGACAAAAGAAACCATATATATATATATATATCATATTTTTCTTGTATATATAACTTTTTCTTCTACTAAGTAATTTAAATTGGATCTAGGCCATGTAAACTAGTGATTATTCATATTCATTTTTTCTTCTTAGAGCATGTATAGTAGGATTCGTTGACTCTCATGAACGTCAATGTGGAAGAAAGATGACCGAAGTGGAGGAGATAAGTAATCGTGGAGGAGAGAGGGAAGTGTGTAAGCACAAAGGCCATGGTTAAAGAGTGAACGTTTTGTAAAAAGGAAGAAAAGAAGACAAAGGAAGATATATGGGATTTTTAACGGTTTGTAAGCTTTTTTTTAAGATAGTTGTCATCCATTTATGTCTCTTTTTAACAGTAAACTACAATAATATAATTAAATATGTTCAACTTATTAGATAGAGATGTCACACCTTCATATATCATGATGTCCTATTAAAGATTTTCACCATTTATGTAAAGAACTTACATGTGCACACGCTTCTAACATTCGAATTCACAACTTTTGATCAGTAAAGTTAATTATGCATTGTTGACACATGATTACACTATACACCACTTGACATATAATATTTTAGTAGTAGACAGAATATTATTAATCTAGCGAGAAGCTAGGATAAGTATTACACAATGTTTATGTTTTGATGAGTTGTTTTGCACAAAATCACGTGTTTTGAATTCTCCCATGTCACAGGAACCACTTCTCGAGAATTTCTATACCCACTTGTTTGGACAAAATCTCATTGATCAATAATACTTGTGTCTCCAAGTACCCCTTCTATCTCAAAGTGTTTGTACATTTAACTATTTGTGTCGCGTCTTTCCGGGATCTTGCCATGTGTAAGTAACTAGTTCAATCACATGACGATGTGTGTTTTATTGAAGATTTAGATTCTCTTTCATCTGTCGATCGTGAGTGGAATCTTAAGGTGTTGTGTATGATTGACAGGTGTAAATGGATTTTGAACGGATAACAACAACGTGTATGTGTTTGGAGAGACTTTCAAGCAAGTTAGATCCATTTTGACTAGAAAACCCATATTAATCTAGTTACATGTATGACGTAATGCTTTTTTTCACTTGTTTTTCTCTACTTTAGCCTTACAGATTTCGTTTATGTGTTTTTATTAAACGAGTTAACTTGATACAAAAATCATTATATCAAATTAAATTCACTAATTGTTTTGTTGCGGATAGATTTTAATCGGAAATGAAAAAATACAACTTTGTCTTCTGCTTATATTTGATGTCGCATATTCTAGATATCACAAACACGTTGACTCAAAGTCTTCAAAGAAAAGAGCAAGATTTATTGAATGCAGTTTCATTGGTATATTCTATCAAACGTCAACTTGAGAAATTTAGAATGGAGGGTTTCATAAGTTCTTTGATAATATTAACTATTTTTGTGAAAAATATAAATTTGAAGTAATAAACATGGATGATGAGTACATTCCCAAAGAAGTCAAGACAAAAGACAAATATCACATATTGGCACTTTTTTAGTACGATTGCTTCAATGCGGTTTTAGATATGCAAATACAAGAGTTTGGGAGTTTTTTAACAAGGTAACATCCAACTTACTTGTTTGTTTAAGTAATTTGAGTCATTGTGATAATTTTGGTGGGTTTGACATTTCAAAGTTACTATGATTATTTAAGTTGTACCCGAATGATTTCGATGAAAATGATAAAAGAAAACTTCCGATTGAACTAGAGATTTATATTGATAATTTAAAAGCGGATAATCGATTTGCCAACTTGAATGGTTTATCAAGTCTTGTACACTTAATGGTTCAAACAAAGAAACACTTTTCATTTACATTGGTATATTATTTATTGAAGCTAGTTCTCGTATTACTCTTTGCAAGCGCAACAGTTGAAAGATGTTTTTCGGCAATAAAGTACGTGAAGTCCGATTTGCGTAATCGGATGGGTGATGAAAATTTAAGCGATAGTTGTATTTGCTTTATGGAGAAAGATTTACTTAGGAATGTCTCCATAGATGTTGTTATGAAAAGATTTCAAAAAATAAAACATCGTAGGGAACAACTTTAGATATATTGTATATTTATTATGTTTTTGTAATGACATTTGACATAATTTTATTGGTTTTATGAAATTTAGTTTGATTGTCTTGTTTTTTTTAATGAGCCGACCCGATCCAACCCGTCATGGACCCGAAATGGTTTGAAAAAAAATATTATATAGTGTTACCGCGTTAGTCTACCGACCTTTAAGAAGTTTCCGCCCCCCGTAAAATTTTTTTCTGAATACGCCACTGTATATGTTATGTATAAACAATATTTGTTTATAAATATTGTTTAACCAACCCACCTACATAAGACTTGTATATGTATATGTTATATATAAACCTTTTTTATAAATCTATTTTTGAATTTCATGAAATACGAATAAACATTATATTGTTATCATTAATTTAAATTTTGGAACTTTTAAGATTGAAAAAATAAATTAAAATTTTTGTTCTACATACATTCGTTATATTATTTTCTGTATAGAACTCCCACTTAAGTGTTTTTATGTGATTAAACGTGGAGAAATATGTAAACATGTTCATTTATGAAGTATATTTGTACATATGTATTATACTCATATCACTCAAGTCTTACCCATAAAGTCATGAAAATTACAAGAACTTTACGCATAAACTTATTTTCTCAATTTATTAGATTCTTAAAAGTACAACATAAAACTCATATTTTTCATGCATACAAAATTTAGTTTAAATTACTTCAAAAATGCATTAAAAAATAATCTAATAGAAAATCTTGCGTCTACAACAAAATAATTTCAATAGTTGGATGGACCAAACTCTTTACTTTAGCATTAAGGACGTCGTTCCAAGTGTCTAATCAATAAAATTCTAAAACATGTCACCCACAAACAAATAAAATCATATATTTACCCCTCAAAAAGATAAATTATTATTTTTAATTTTTTGTTTACTTAAATAACATTAATATACGTATAATCATTCTTATTTACCGTGCATGGTCATTGCTGGAACGATACGTGACATTTAAGTTCGGCAAATTGTTATTTAATTAAAATTTTAAATACGTATTGAGTTTTAATAATCAAAACTATGATCTGTTGGTAGGTAATAATATCAATTTGGCTCATAATAATTCAAAATTGTATGTTACACTTGATTTTACTCACGATGATAGTTCTGAATAAAATAAAAAGACAAACGAAGTGAATGAAAGATAAAAGAAAATCATATGTAAATCAATAAAGATTATGCTATTGAGATTATCATTTACAACAAAAATAGAAGTTTGAATTATTATCAGTCAATTGATAGTATGAATTATTATTAGTTAAATAGATAATGGTTTGAATTTAAATTCAATTTGACTTTTTAGAATGATATATTATGTTCTTTGTTAAATAATTAAACAAAATGCTATAATTAAACTTATATATTTACATAATGATATTAATTAAACTATTATATATTTGTTGACATGAAGAATATTTACATTTAAAACAATTTTAACACAATTTTAACGATTTATATTAAACTAGGCTGAAAATATGTGTATTATACGGTAGTAACTATTTTAAATTATAATTTAAAATATACTAATTAAACATCATGAAGAAAAAGAAAAAGAAATTGGACTCCTAAAATTGTAACAAATACCATAATAATTTATTTTTTATTAGGCATAAACTATTTAATTAATCTGCTAAACCTTAAATCATAAGGCCAAAGGTTGAAACCATTCAAGCATGTGAAATCAAAATTGTAACCCAAATAAAACTATTATATATTTGTTGACATGAAGAATATTTACATTTAAAACAATTTTAATGCAATTTTAACGATTTATATTAAACCAGGCTGAAAATATGTGTATTATACGGTAGTAACTATTTTAAATTATAATTTAAAATATACTAATTAAACATCATGAAGAAAAAGAAAAAGAAATTGGACTCCTAAAATTGTAACAAATACCATAATAATTTATTTTTTTATTAGGCATAAACTATTTGATTAATCTGCTAAACCTTAAATCATAAGGCCAAAGGTTGAAACCATTCAAGCATGTGAAATCAAAATTGTAACCCAAATAAACTAATGAACATCTTAAAATGAAATCCCTAACTACAAATCGACCCCCATAACGTTTGGAAAGTACATGTGTGCACAGATTCATCCCCGGATTATCATTAATAAACAAAAAAGAGAAGACAAGATGAGGGAGGCAACACGACAACAACGAATGTCAGATAAGAAGATGGATGGTTGCTGAGGATGGTATGACACATGACGGTGATGTAGTTATCATGGTGATGGGAGAACCATTCACATTATTATGGTAATGACATAGAGCATCAAAATCTTTTCATCAAAATTAAACTGGTCAAATTAACATGTAAAATAAAAAAAGTAAAAGAATAATTTTAAAAAAGAAATCAACAAGCAAATTTAGTTACTTTTTAGCGACTTTAAAAAGAATATAGATTATAACTAGAAATGCACCAAAGTGTATGTGATCACGGCTTCCCCTATTATAATAAAAGACAAAATTGTTAAGTTAACAATCTATCTTCGTTGGAATTTTATTTTAGGGTATTTAATTTCTTACACGAAATGTTATTTGGATTCGATTCCCAATTTACTTGGAGTGTGTTGTCCCTAGCTCCATTAGAAGTAAGTATTATTATTAATAGAACTTTTAAAAAAATCCCTAAAGTACATTCTCATAAAAACTTATTAATGACAAATATTAAAAAGTTATTATAACAAACAAACTAAGAGATTAAAATCCCTATAATGATAACTCATATGTAAGATATGTATCATTCTCTTAATACACATTTCATATTTTTAATTATTTATCTATGCAAACGTAAAGAGTGAATCCTTTTCAGGTGTATAGGTTATAGTATATGCCCCATAAGTGTCGGCACATAATATAATAAACTTTATACAAAGTTGTATTTCTCATATTACAAATGATCTAGAGATTTATGTAGAAAACTCTTAAGTATCAAATAATCATGTAATTAGTTACTTGATCATTTACATGCTTGATATCTTCTTCTTCTTCTTCTTCTTTAAATTCTAAAAAGATATTTTTTCCTTTCTAAACTATAAATTATTAATTTCACTATTTTCTTGAATACAAACATATTACACATACTTTTACCTCACAATTTTATAATATATAAGTGACAATCCTATTAAAAAAAGATGGGAATCCACACCCCAAGTTGAAAAGACCAAAAGATGGTGGGTTTTGAACAATAATTGGTGAGTTTGAAAGGAGTTAATTATGAGTTTTTGATGCACCAATGATGGGCGTGGAAAGACTCCTTTACACGCCTAAAAAGCTTCTCGTTTTTTTGGTTTCTTGTTTTATTGACACCAACTCACATCCCACATATAATCGATGGTATCTTGTTCAATAATATCATGCATCAACTAATGCATAAAATATATGTTTGGCTCTTTACTATTGTTTAGTAAGATCTAATTTGTTTTATTATTATGGTTTTATACTTAATTAGGTTAGTAACCCGTGTGTCATATGAGTTAATAAATATTTAAAACGATATATGAGTAAATAAATCATATCAATATATATGATAATAATAATAATATGATGTTGAAAAAATAAATCAAAATAAGAAGGTTATCATAAAATAATAGTACCAAAAAATTATGTTGGTTCACAAAAAAAACAAATTAATAAAAATAGAAAAGTTGAACAGAAGAATATGAAAATTTATCAAGTAATAAACAAATTTGACAAAATTTACAAAAGTATATAACAATGATACGTAACTAAAACAAGAAACTAAAATTTAAAACTAATTATTCTTAAAGATGTAAATATTTCTTTGTGTAATGATATTGAAGGTTATAAATGATAGATAAAAGTCATATCAATTAAAGGATGTTAAAAATAAAAATCACCAAAAGTATGAATAATATCATTAATTTTAAAATAATTTAAAAAGGAAATGTTAATTTAAATGAAAATATGATAAACGTTTATTTTAATAAAAAAATGTTAAAGGTAATATTAAAATTAATAACTTAATAGTTATTTGTTAGCATATTACCAATTTCTTATAACTTTTGGAAAGATGTCAAATAATTTAAACATAATAAGTTATCATAGCCATAATATTAATTGTAACTGATATGAGTTAATATTTTTCAAATTTGTTATAACTCAATATTGAAGTATGTAGCGACATGTGGTAAAGCAAAACTGACGTTTAGATGGACGTATAAAAAGAAACCATGTATATCCATAATAAATATTTTATCATATGTTATAGATTAAGAATATGTTTGTTATACGAACAACATGATAAACGGTTACATAAAAGCTCCTAGCTAATATTTGATCAAACTTGGTTATTATATTCAAGGGTAAAGAGTACAATGGTTACAATGGTTAAACATAATCTTGTATTGGTTTATATGAATACTAAGGGAAATGTTATTTTTTTATTACTTGAAACGAGTTTATGAAGAAATGATCATGAATTAGATATACACTTTGCGTATGTAATGCGAGGTTAAATTTGGGTGATCAAGTTTGTCACTTCACAAACAAATTATTTAAAATAAAAAAAACTAATCTAAAAGTATGTTCACTTTGAAAAATTTAGGTTTAATACGTGTCAGAAATATATGTGCACTTACAAGCATTTCTATAAGAAAACATGGTAGTATGATTAGATACATACAATGACACAAAAATGCTAAGATTGCTAACATGTGTCATATTCGGGTGAAAATATATATGAGTACATGTGAGACAAATTACTTAAAAGTATCTCCGCTACAAACATCAATATGTCATTGTATGAACTTGTTGATATTTCATTGGAGTCATTTGAAATATATAATCACAATCATGAATTTATTTTTAGTCGTTTTCATGTTTTCTCCATCAAAAAGTTCAGGGTTGTTGAAAAAAAAATAGATCATTGTATTTTATTAAAAAAAATTAATTAAACATTTTACATAATTACATTATAAGCTAAAGTTCATTTCTTAACCCTTTTTTATTACGAGAAGCCGATAACTTGTTAATCCTAATGTAATGAACACTTACGCCTTAATTATGCGGTTTAACTAACTTTTACATTACGTTACACTACCAGTGTAATGATTTTCTCCCAATTTTCAAAATTTCGCTACTTTTAAAAGCACGTCATCTTTTTTTTTTTCTCAACTTTCTTATATGATGTTATTTTCTTTATGTAAATTACACCATGAAATAGATCGTCTTAATATTTTTAATTGGAGTATAATTTTGTTTTTTTGTACTTTTGTTTTGAACCACTAGTTTACACTATAACTCTAACTTATATTACAATGTATTTTGATGCGGACCACTAGTTAGATTAATGGTTATCACACTAAACAAATGTAAATTTGATCTCTAGTATTACGTTATATTACATAAAAAATTAAAACATTTATCTAAGTTATCCAGTTATTTTAAATTTCTTTATCATAAAAGTAAAAACTGAAAATTCATATCAATGCATTTTGTACATGTCATCTATAGTAACTTTTATTTGGACGATATATGCACATGGAGAATCCTAATATAGGAACACAAATTTGTTTGACCTTTCACCCGCATGCAAAATAAAAAGTGTCATGCATTATTAAAGCTTTTATATCTCGCCATTTTAATCCATCTTTTATTATTTATCTTTTTCACTTACATTTTAAATTCTAATAAATAAAAATGGTCAAATCAATTTCATTCTCCACTGGAATACAAACAATATTTTAACAGGGGACTAATCATGTGTGTAGTGTGTATATACAGGGTAAGATTAAAATGTTAACCCATATTTATTATAATAACTTACGTCAATCAATCGAAATATATAAGTAATAACTTTTTTACTTTTCTTAACAATGACGATCTCAATAATATAATTATTAAATATTTAATCCCTATTTGCACTCGACTTCACTCATAATAATAATTATAAATAAAATATAAGAACATAAAGTACATGAAAAGAAAATACAAATCACGTGTGAATATATGATAATTATGCTATGAAGGTGTTATTGTTAACATAAGTAAAAGTTAAGAAGTTATGATCAAATTAATAGTATAAATTATTATCAATCAATAAGTAATAATTTAAATTATTAAAATTTAATTTTCTATGATAATAAGAAAAAGAAATCTAAGAAAAGCTATGATCTTTGCCTTGCATTCCACCCCCTCACATAATTGGTCTGTTGAGTATGTTCTTTTAATTTATTTCGTCAAGTTTCTTTGATGGTAAGGAAATGTTAAGTAATTAAAATAACAATTTTCAAATAAATCTATCGCAAATTTGTTATTTTAATGTGCTTCAAACATTAACTACTACTTTTGAAGGTGACAAGCAAAAATGAGTTATGTCACTACAACAAATATAAAAAGTTTTTACATATTTCTCTACGGTTCATATGAGTATCTAAAAAATGATATCTTTTAGTTGAATTATAAAAGTTTGTACATACAAAAAAGCATTGTTATCATACTTATCAATTGGCCTATACAGACCACCCCAACTTGAAAAGCAGGAAGCAATGTGGGCTATACAACATTCAAGGTAGATAAAAGCAGGTCCGAAGTATCATCTTTGCCTAAGTCTCTAATCATGTTGTGGTCATCACTTGTAGTCTAATCATCACAATATGCACATATATAGGATGGATCGAATCCGAGTCTTCTACAAGATCGACATCCACGAACCCTAGCATGCCGCTGAAACATATATGCATTGTTATGTATATACATAAGCATGAAAATAATAATAATCATCCACTTAGAAGTGTATTTAAACTCACATCCATACTGAAAGTTCTTATGATAAAATGCATGGATATGTGTAAAACTCCCTCTCTCACTTAATTTTACTTGTAAACTTTTATATTAAAAATAATAATCTTTCACAATCTTCAAAATTACTAACGGATGCAAGAGCACAGTGATATATATGATGGTTAAACACGAGTGAGGTTAAATTTATTCGAACAAAATTAACCATATCTTAATTATAGTAGCAAAACTGATTTTTTACGAACCTCCCAATATATATCACCACTCAAGGCTATAACATATTATTAAAAAATAATCTTTTGGTTACCGTCAAAGTTGAAAGAAGCCATCTCCACATACCCTTTAGATTTATAATTTCTTTTTACTAATTCTTTTAAGTGAACAAATACACCCTCAAACTAGTGTAAAATCAATTAACATGTTACAATATCTTATTATTATCATCATATACTATATATTTAATTAATAGCGGTAGAGTATGTGTTATTGTAAATTTTAATAAAGAAAAATGTTAATAATGTGATACGAGTGATGCTCATCCATCATCATACGCTAAAATGTCACGCGTATATGTCAACTAGAGTTTGTGGTTGTTAGCATGCCAACAAAATAACCATAGATTGACAATGGTCTATTCAAGTATTCTCTACTTGTATTTGTATTTTGTTTTTTTAGGGTTTCAAATTCTAGCATCTAAAAATGCTTATCTTTTATCTTATCCCATCTATACTTTCACATCAAAATGTGGCCATGAAGGAAAAGGTTTCCCTATCAATATTCTCCATAAATAGAAGAATCAAAAGGTAGAAATGAAAAGATGAAAAGAAACCCTAGCTAGTTACAACTTACAAACATTATTGAGTTCTTTTTAGCCCACTTTTACAGATTTGTGTACTTCAAACTTATCCCGTATACTATACGTTGAACAAGTTTTGAAAACCAGATGTACTTTCAAATTTATTATAAGAAAAACAAGCAAATAGTCCTCCATGGTTATGAATTACAAAAACGTTTGTGTTACCACACATTTTTAACAAGCTAAGAAAGCTAATTGGTTTCTTAGTTGTGTATGTCCATATGATAATATATTTTCTAATAATTTCGGTAAAAAGGATCATAAAGATAAAGTGGCATAACATTAAGCACCAGACATTAACTTTCATGAAAGAAATAAATGTAACGATCACATAATGAGTTCCATAAGATATTAGGTTAGATTAATGCGAATATAATATTCTCTTTATTCTCTTTTTGTTGAAATGCTTTTATGTATCTGAATATTAAACTAGTAAGTTGATTTAAACTAATATCAACATATAATAGAACTAATAACATTACAAGTCGAGTTGACTCGAATCATAATCTTCGATCTGAGTTGAAAGCCCAACTCATATTAAAGTAAAGCAAGTTTGTGGTTTCATGTGTGTTAGTTTGGTTTTTTTGTGTGATGATCTTAAATGTTTTATAATACGAGTGTCACATAGCAAGTTAACACTTATCTAAAATACTACAACATCATACTATCAATATAGGAGGAACACAATAATGAAATTTTATTCAAGTGATATTAAGCTGAATTTAATAGATAAGGTTTTAAAAGCCTTTTGATTTTATTTGATTTTTTACTTCTGTAAAACTTAAACTCAATACATTTAAACATAAGTGTTTTATAAGGTTTTGTCTCTATTAGTACTAGCCACCAAACCCAATGATTAGGGTTCTAAAAAGACTAACTACAATTAAGTTACAGATCATACTAAGTTTACTAACTATATACGACTTTCTTGAATCTTTAAAAACAAAGAACAATATTGTGGAGTTCTTGAAGAGATTGCTTTTCATATCTCCATAATTAGGAAATTGTGCCATTAAGTTATTATCTAAATTGGAAAGCCAATATCATTGGTGAATGAGTTGTTTGCACTTTCTTAATGTAATTAACTCTAATTATAGGAATAAAAAAACAAGATTAGTCACAATTATGTAATCTTTAGTCTAAGTTTCTTGTTTTTGATGCTCTTTACAACCACTAAGATGCTTTTAATTATTGATCTTCACATTTCTTTTAATTATATTATAATGGAAGATGTGGTTGCAAGGTTTCTGGGGGGCAGTCTTCAAGGATCTACCTACATTAATGTGTGTAAAGAAGTCAATATCTACCTAAAAAGTTTGAAAGCTTTTATATGTGCAAGTGTAGGCATGCATGAGGAAGCATGTGTTCTAAAGATCTATGTATATTTTTTGTTAATTTTAATTTTAAAATTCTTACTGAATACATTTAAACAATTTTCTAATTTTAATTTTCGTTTGTATTATCTCACTGCTTAATCACCATGATTATTGAAGGTGTTTATGGTTTGATTTTTGAAGCTTTTGGATTAAAATCATTCGTAACAATTTTTAATCTCACTAAATCAATATCTAATTCTAAAATGTTAAAGCCAAATCAAGCTGAATTAAACTAAATCATTACTTTGGTTTAGACTTATTAGACATTTAAAAAGGATTGAAAGCTTTTGCACGTGGAAGTGTAGGCATGCATGAGGAAGCATGTGTTCTATGGGTGTATGTAATTTAATTTGTTACTTTTAATTATGATATATCTAAAAAGAATACATCTAAACATTTATTATATGTTGGTGGTGTCTAATTTGCTAGTAGTTTAGGGGATAATGCCCACAAATGCATGTGATTCTAACTTAACCATATATTCTAAACAAATTTTAATGAGATTATCTAGACGGACGTATGCATTTATAGCACGTGTACTTGGGTTTTCTACAAAAAAATTGTAGAGTTACAAATTGAATATATATCCTTTTCTAAGAAAGAAGATTATATATACCAAAAATTCCATAGTTATATGAAAGCAAATAGCCTCTATATACACGTCTATATATAGATACATAGGTGTAGGTATCAAATGAAACCGCAACATAGTTTGACATATACATTACACATATGTTGTTTATGTGTAAAATTTTCTCGTTTAACATAATGTTACATTTATGTAACACCCCTCGTTCTCATATTAATATTCAACATATATATATATATATATAATAGATATTCAAATATTCATTTAACACTAAAAGAATTAAAAAGTAATAGATTATATCACTGGTTTTATTTGATTTTATATAACTATTGGTTTAATAAAAAACTTTTCATTATCCCTATATAGATTATATGTATATTTTTTTGTCGTCACATTTATTTAATCCATGTGATTTGTTAGTGTTCGATGTTTGATTTGAAAGGTTTTAGATTATATTGTTAGAAAAAAAAGTTAATCTCAGTAAAATAAAACCGAAAAAAATGAAAGATTACAACCGAAACAAATCACACCACTCACTACTACCATCCTTACTAAAGTTTTTAAAAAAAGTAACTTCTAGCATGTGTTGTGTTGGCCTAAAATTTCTATAATTATAAGTAATGACTTAAATTGACTTTTTATGGAAAATACAATATTAAGTTTTTATTCAGAATGAGAACTCATATACCCATTATTTATTCGTAATTCTACTTTACAATTTCTCATGAAACTTGAACCTTTGATCTTTTAGGATTTCATTAAGCTAAACTTCATTTTGTATGATTTTAAGTAAATAAAAAAAATACACAAGTATACAACATATTATAATTGCTTCTATTAAATTATCAGGGGTAAATAAGTTGTTTCTTCTGGCTTTACATCAGACCGGTTTAAAACAAGTTTTGTTTAAACATTCATTTGAGTTTGAAGAAAAAAACTAATCTAGAAACATACATAGTATTCCATTTTTGTTACAAGCTAAAGAAAACTAATCACATGTTGAATGGTTCAAACCAAATTAATCATAAGCTCCCTATTATCTAATTTAATCATAACAAATTATTCTTATGATGATTCATGGATCTCTAGAGATTTGTTTAGTCATCTATTTAATTTGATATTTGTATTAAAATTATTTATAGAACTACATAAAAAGTCCCTATGGTTTTACCAGATTACACATTTGGTTTTCAAAATTTAAAAATTACAAAGTTAGTCCAAACTTTTATATAATTATTACAAGTTTGGTCCCTGATTTTAAATGATTTCAAATGATTTCAAAGTTAGTCCAATTTTTTATGAGTATTACACTTTTGGTTCTTAAAGTTGAACTTAAAAAGCTAGTTTAAACCTTATAAAATGTATAAAATCTTAGAATGAAATAAATGTCAATGACTAAATGTGCAATGTTCATACAAAATTTTGAACTAACTTTGCAATTTTAAAAATTTAAAACCAAACGTGCAAATTGATTAAACTAAAGGTACCATCTATGTAATTTTCTCTATTTATTTAAATATTTCATGCATGCTTACTTCAATAAAAGAGGTGTGGAATAAGTCAACATAACTCTTCTCGGATCGGTTACCAATGAACTGAAAAACATCTTTTAAATATTATGTTGTAAAGTTCTAGTTTTTAAGCAAGAAATTAAGCAAACAAATATTTAACTATAGAATCTGTCTTCTATGTTGACTGACTCGTTGTTTGAGTACTTACTAGTGACGAACTTAATCTCTTGTTATTTTATGTAATGTTATAGATTAATTTTCTTATGATATTTGCTTAGTTTTCTCTTATATGTTTATATCGGTTGGGTCTGTTTGTGAACTACCTCTTTTAATCTTTTATTGCACAAAAAAATGGTAAGGTTCGTAATCATTATTTATATCCTACTATTGAGTGATATTTTGTTGGTACGTTTGCTTGCTTGTTTATTATTTTTTTTTGATATTTTTAATTTTTTAAAAAAAAATCTTGACTAGAGACAAAAGATAATGTAAAATCCTCTTTAGCTAATATTTTTCATAATATGTTTTCTGGACTTTTATTTATATAAACATAATTATAATCATACCTAGTACATAAA
Source organism: Flaveria bidentis (assembly GCA_018326385.1). Taxonomy (NCBI): domain Eukaryota; kingdom Viridiplantae; phylum Streptophyta; class Magnoliopsida; order Asterales; family Asteraceae; genus Flaveria; species Flaveria bidentis. The sequence goes on along the minus strand of BJCM01110916.1, from coordinate 23,696 downwards.
CAAGACAACAAATGAGATTTGAGGATCTGAGAGTGAGACGTGAACAAACACTACCCCTATTTTAGCTGATAGAGAGATTGTTTTTTGTTAACGAGACCTAAGTTTTAGTGAATTCACTAGGATGATCAAATCACCTAATAAAAACGAACACAATACCTAAAATAACAATTGTTATATAGCTTCGCATCATAAGCAAACACTAAAAACCTCTATATATTACAAGAATATATATTGTTGCTATTGGAAAAATAAGGCTAAAAGCGTGCTATATAAGTTCCATAAGAATTTATTTTTTATATTACTATCATAACCTTATGATTTAACATATTATTCAGAAATTTAAAAAATATAAAACATATCCATCGTATCCTTTTTGACTTGTACAGTTTTGATCTTTATCCAAGGATTGGATTCCATTACATTAGATTTCGGTGAAATCCATATTTTCACATACAATAAATTTTATTATTGTTTTTGTTGTTATTATTATTATTATTATTATTATGTATAAGCGAGAGAATCAAACCTTAAAACATGTGATTTAACACAATAATTAAAAGAGCAATCTCATAAATAATAAATTAGAACAACAAAATATGGAAAAATAAGTAGATCCGAATATCCACCAAAAATAAAAATAATCGATTAAAACTTGAAAAGGTGTCACTAATTCATAAATCATTACGATACAATTCACTTCATCTATTAAAATCACATAATATACGTGAAACATTAACATCAGTTCAAAACGTAAAAATACGAAACATGTATGAAATTTTCTCATACATGGTTCTATACTGTGATCTCATCTTGATCATATAATCACAAAGTGATATTATTTACAAGATTGGTGTTTTTAATATATACCTAGTAACACAAACACAACAACTACTACATAAACATAGTCTCACGCTTCTTGAAAACTTCAACGCGAGAAGTGAATTAGTCTTTTCTCATCTGCATTCACCGTTTATACTCAGCTAGTGATGGCGTATAATTGATCGTTTCCATGTCACTAAACGTTGAAGAAAGCGCATAACCTATAAAAGCAAAGATATATTAATAAAATATGTTAAATTTCCTAAAAATTGACCGATTACTTGATTTGTTTTTTAAAGATCGATTGATTTTATAAAGTAAAACATACCTCCGTTGGTTCTTTTAGAGAATATATCGCGTCAGTTTCTTTAGGTGTTTTAGACACAAGAATACCGAATCCTTGTCCTCGTTTTCTTAGCACCTATGTAAAAGTCATCATCAAAAATATGTTATAGTTGGAATCGGTAAAACTATGACTTTTTATAGAATAAATATAAATAAATATATATATATATATATATATATTGTAGAAAAAAATAAGTACCCTAAATGCATCTTCGTCTGTGCGATCATCTCCAATGTAAATAGGTAATACATCTTTAGAGTTTGCGTAACCTGTATAATTTCAAAACAAAACAACATTTCGTATGTTATTATACATCTTAGACAAACATTTTTTTAGCATTATTATGACTTAAAACCCAACTATCTAGTACCTAATGATTCCATCAAGAACTCAATCGCGTTGCCTTTGTCCCACTTGATGGTTGGTCGAATCTCTAGCACCATTCGTCCTCGAGTCAATTTAAGCATAGGGTAGTCTTCAAGAACGAGTTTAACTCGATCAACTAAATCACTCCAACTCTACATAGACGTCAAGGGAAGCTTAATTACTTTTTATGATGCTAAATAAATAATTAAAATAACAATGAAATGTAATTCTTTAATAAGATTGTACCTCCTCTTCAACACATCTATAATGTACGGACAAGCAGAACTTATTGTTTTCAACATTAGAACCAACAATATCCTTTGTTTTTTCCATCAGAATTTTGTAAACCTAAGAAACAAAATGTTTTAGTATCTTTTGTAATAACAATCAATTTTTTATATAATAATAACAGTGATATATATAATAATAGTTACCTCGGTCATCGTTGGCAAAAATTCCTTAGCAGGTTGACAAAGTACATTTTGATTTCCCTAATAAGAACAAATAATTAGAATTAACGTAACATCAACCTTACTAATTATATTTTATATTAAACAGTTTAATTATTTTTTTACTATTTTTTTGATATAAGTATTTATTCTAATTAAGTTTCAGAAAAAAAATAAATAAATAACCTTAAAATAAAATTTTTGTTATACCTGTTGATGCTTGCGAGACGATGGTCCTTTAATGTCCATCCCATGACTACCCGCATAATATAACTCTGATAACCTCACAAAATTATAAACCTGAAATAAAATAAAATAAATAAAACAATTTCATTTTATTGAAATAAGAGTTTGACCTTTATAAGTCAACAAAATTAATAAGAAAAAAAAATGTACCTTGGCTCTACACCTCCCGCTAACTATTGCTGTAGGAAAATACTTAGCAACATTCTTCACTGCATCTCTCATCTATAGTCAATTCACTAATATTTTAGATATAAAAACACTTAAATTAACTGATAATAATATGTTAAGAACTATGAGAACTATGTAATTATATTTACATTTATGTATCCGTGTATGTTTCTTTCTAATACTATTTTTTGTTTATTTTATATACTATGTAGAAGTGTATTATATTATTATACAGTTCTTATGATTCTCAACATATTATTAGTTCTGAGATAAAAAAACGCAGAAAATAGAAACCTGAGGATCCATATACGCGTGATCCGGATTCTCGACGATCGGAGACAAAGTACCATCATAATCAAGAAAGATGACAACTTGTTTCATTTTTGCAGCACTCATAATCTCTTCAAACATACCCAATGCAGAAGGGTGCTTCATCTATTCACAAAATTAAAAAAAAAAAAATTCCCCAAAATCAATTCGAATTTTCAAACAATCCCCTGTTTTATTTATAAATTATAATGTCACAATTACTTACAATCCAATCTTTTTTATCTTGAGTATCATCAGATGAGTTTCTAGTGGGAGACGAAGATCGCATGGATTCGAGGCACGCATTGTTCTTGGCGATTCCGCTATGGGTTCCGGCGGCAGAGAGCGCGGTTTCGATGCTTTTGGTAACAGGGAATTTGTTTCTTGAAAACAGAGTGATGTTGCAGGGGGGGTTTGGGGGGTATAGGGAGGTCGTATTCACGGCTGCGATCGCCATCGCAATGGCGGATTGTGGGTCGGAAACCACGGCATTCGGATTCGTCATCGGATCGAGTCGAATTGGGGGTGATTGTGATGAAATTGGAACAGGGGAAGATTGGGGATTTATAAGGGAAGTTATTAGGAAGAGAGAGGGGAACACGTAAATACGTAATGGAGAGAGTGAAGGATTTTGGGGGAATTTATAAGTAAATTTCATGGTAGAAATGGAGGAAGCATCCATCCCTATATCATATAACTTTTTTATGGGAATGAAAAAGTTATTTGACTATTTGGTGGGTGGTGGTGGTGTGGGTCCCTATCTTCTAAATGTCATAGGTTAAGGTTCCTTAGTTTAATTTATAATCAATATCAATGTATTCATTTCTATCTCGTTTTTTTTAATTTATGTTATTGTATTTCTTATAGTATATAGTATGGTTATTAGTAGTTGTGAATACAAAATATATAGTCAATTTATTGTCTAATTTGTATTTTAAAAAAATACTATTCAAAATTTTATAATATTTTTAAGTGGTTGTACGTGGAGGGGAGAGAAAAAATAATGATAAATATATAAAAAGTATTATTTAATTGAAAAAAAGAAGAAAAATAGAGATAATGATAGAGGTTGGTTGTGAATGCTCTGACCGCGATTAAAAAAAATATGTCTAGTCACCTGTAAAGCGGATGTTTCAAAACAAAATTCACGGAATGCATCTCGGAAATGGTCCTCAAACGAGGTGGTGTTCCCGCTTTCTTGCTTTGTCCTTATGCGGTACAACTAATTTATGCTTTGTTTGCTCATTTAGTCGGGACGCACTTGCTGTGAATCCCTCCTCTCTTCAAGGGAAAACTAAAATTTGATTCGATCTGGAATCGTTGTTTTGAAATTCAGTTTAAATTTTCAAATTCGAATTTGATTCGATTGGAAGCTTTTTTTATCGACTTCGAATTGTATTATGGATTTATGATTTTAAATTGATTTAATTTGAAAATTGAATTTAAAATATACATGTATTTACATTATAATATATGTATTTATTTTATGCTTTACAATAATGATTTTTATTATATACAATATACTTGTTTCATTTATATTTCAACTTCATTAAATTACGGTATCCAGATCCCAATCCTGATTTTCTTTTTAGTTATTCATCTTGTTTATTTGTTTAATTTTGTAGTTTTGGTTATGGACCAGTAGTCTTGTAGGTTGAAGCTGCGAACCTAATGATATTATAATTTGTAATTTTGATGTTTATTTTAAGATTTTTCTAAATGTTAGACTGCTATAATTTTGTTTTGAACTGGTTTTCATTTAAAAAGTTTGAATTTGTATTTTAAATTAAAGGATAGTAGTTTTGAAAATAAAATTTTGTTAATGAATTGTGATTCCGTTAGAATTCAACATTTATATTCGAATCGAATTTTAACTTTTATTTAAATTAAATTTGTTGTTAAAAGAATGAATGTTGTATTGTAATATATAGAACACACTTTGAAACAGTAAGATAAACTTTTTTTATTTAGTTTTTGTCCACTTTGCTTAAATTTCTTAATGTTTCATGATTTTAATCTTACATGACACAAGATGATTTAAAAACACATCCTTACCAAAGATTTGATCTACCATAGACGTACAAATCTCACTTCTATTCTGATTTTAGTTCATGTGCAATATTTATATCTCAACGTATAGTATTAGTGCCAATGTATGTGTGTAATTAATTTAATTATTTTTTATGCAAATTCTTATATCAAACCTTACGAAGAGTTTAAGAACCAATTATCCTTTTTGTTTAAGTGGTTGAGGTAATTTACCCCTAGACTTTGTTAAAATAAAGAAATGTATTGAATTCAAATCTCACCTGTAATAAACAAAAAAAATCAAGTTAGATCATAGGGTTTTCTTACTTAAGGTGTGTTTTTTTTCTAGGTATGGCTAATAATTATTGGCTTGTTTATAACACAATTAAACATAGTTAATAAGAAGTATACTATTATAAGGCTAAACACTCCACTGATGTACGAGTTTTTCCTTCGAGGATGTGTTAGCCTAGTGCTCCAAAGTTTCATACTCGAGGAGTGAAAATGATCGATAGATCAGTGACTCGTCAGTAATCTAATTAGTCCTTAAAAACATGAGAGTTTAAGAAATATAATCTTTTATATAAAATTAAATTAAACATGCCATTATTTGATACTTTATTAATATTTATAATTAATCTTTGAAGCATATTAAATAACTTGTCATTAAATTATGAAACTTAGTCATATATATCAAAACTAACTTTAGTTACTCAGATATTACACGGGATGGAGAGAAGTAAATATTAAATAACATAAAAACATAAATAAAACCAAATGCGTTATATATTAAATAAGACATAACAACTTCCGATGATAAGGTTACAAATGAGCAAAAACCTCATTGTAAACTGTAGTAATATTAGTAGGTTTGCCATCATTATCTTAAGTTAAAAGTTTCAATCCATCTCTACTATTGACCTGTGACAAGACGACATAAAGTTGACCATGCGTAAACATGCTCTTTTAAATACAAAATCGACTTTTGATAGAGATTGACTTTAACTTTTGTTTATTGTTATAGCTAAACATACAACCAAATAAAACTATTTTCTTTTAAACTTGAATTGAATCATTTTATTAGAAGGTGTTAAACTTAATCTTTGAATGAATGTACGGGTGCCAATAATGCTAATCTCATCGACTGATATTAGAAGGTGTTTCATTACACAAACCACTTTTTTCATTAATGTTTTTCAGTAGCATGATGGAAACACGAACCTTTAATACTAAAAAGTGGTTTGGTAATCTAGAAACCATTATTCCGTTTTTAGAAAATCCAGAGAGCAGAAATTCTCATCGAGTGTATCGTTAATATACTATTCTTGGTTTATAGAATCGGAACTGAGGTACTCTTTTTTCATCATCTAGAAAAAACAAAAGTAAATGATCATTGATTTCTTGAGCAACTTTATTTTTTGGAGCAAGAATTGCTCTTTCTTGAATGAAAGTTGGGTTTTAGAATTACTAATGATAGAAGGATACACAAACTCGATTAAATCCGAGATAGGATCGACCGAATTAGTAATAAGAAGATCGTGTGTTAAATCTATCGTAGGCTCCCCATCATTCAATCCATCGAGGTCACTTACACCTAATTTTAATAGCCAATTTGAAAATTTGTTTGTTATAATGATATTGCATCGGCCGACACCAATAGTTAATCTTATGTTTTTTTGTGAGGGTATGAAATGCACTTTTGTCAAATATATGAAAACTTAATGATGCGTTTACAATATCTTGTCTACTACCAGTCTACCATTCACAATCATGGGAATCATGGTAAAATTCCAATAAATTTTCTCTCTTATTCACTCACAATCATCTACTATAATATAGAGCACACACTAGAACCTAAGCACACACTCACATTAAAATTAAAAACCTTCTTATAAGTTAATACCGAGTCGTACCCTTAATGTGACATCTTTCGTGTAAGGCTTTACAAATAGTATAGAACATGAATGGATTGATGTGATTGGTTGCAACTTTGTCAGCCCAGGTGTTATAATATATATGAGTCGTATAGGACTATACGACTCGTACAAATGATTTCCTAGAATAAGGATACTTGACCGGTATAAGCGCTTTTCTCCGAAAAGACATATAAATGGTAAAATGTTGTATACCCTAACCAAAAGTTATAGAGTTTATATCACAAAATGCAAGTTTTATGATTTTAACAACAAACCAGACAGAGAGTATTTTTGTGTATTTATCAGTAAAAAAGAATTTAAGCATCTTTTTTAAATGCATTGCACAACTGTGTTGAAATGCGTGTGAGTTACGTGGTCCATCCGAGGAAAATGTGAACTTTTTAATAAAGGATTTCCAAACCATTGGACAAGACGTGTTTAAGGTGTTATTATTATTATTTCTTTTTTAAGTATGAATCAATCATATTAGTTTTTTTTACTAGATTGAGTCCTATATTATAATTACACGATATGTCTACAATTTATATTCTAATTTTCTCTAAAAAGTTAAAATCTCGACTGCTGATTTCTGGATAATAATTCGTATCACTTATTGTATTCAAATCTCTATACATAAAAAAAGGAGTGAGAAATACTAGATGGCGATAGGCTACTTTAATTTTTAACTTTTTAGGATGGTTTTAACTAGTTTATTCATTGATTATTTAATATTTAATTATTAATGTTAACTAAATGAGGATATTAGAGATTTGCTACCAATATTGGAGTATCTTTTATTTAATTCAATCTATGGTTTAATAATGTCGTTATTAACCTAGTTTTCCATTAAGAGATTGCCACGTATGCATCGCATATTCCTTGGACCTTGTGACACGACATATTTATATATAATTAAAATAATACAATCACCTAATTATTTGTTCACTTTTCTTTACAAGATTAGTTAGTTGTTAGGTACACTAATGAATGGTATGTTGTGTTTGTAACAAGAGTTGTAATAGCTTATATTAAAATATAAATGTTATTTTATCTGTAGAGTGATTATCACGGGTTTACTTGTGTAACTTTTCATTTTACTTTTTTATTAAATATTTATTTTCTTTACATAGAAACTTCCTCTATTCTCCGAAGACTTAACTTGGGTAATTCGTATTCGTAATTCGTATTCGTAATTCGTATTCGTAATTCGATGAAACTGAGATAGTTATTGCATGGATTATATTACATTTGACTTGTCGATTTTAGTTCATATATAGAGATAAACTTTACATTAAATATTTTTCTTAAGATTTTAATTTCAGTGTTTTAGCATTCAAAATTTTTATGTATTTCTTTTCATCCTGATCAATTATTTATTTATATGTATGCACTCTTTAGGAATTTGGGCAATACAATATTTATGAGAACTTACTTTCATGAATGTTTAAAATCACTTAGGCCGTTTCATGTAAATTATAATATCTAGTTAATCGTATATATATGCTATCATAACATTCATTAGAGTGAGATCAATTTTGAAAACTTAACGCATAGTGAGAAAATCAATTATATTTTGTATATATCTTTTCATTTTGGTTAATTGCCTTTGTATTTATATCAGTTTCTTACTATTTCTATTCTTCTATTAATATATTATATACAATGTTTTCAAATTCAGATTGGACATCGAACTAGACGTCTTACTGGTTTGATGGTCGGACCGGATAATGTCATAATTATATATATAGTATATTATATATATAGTTATATATACAACTAAATAAGTAATTTATATATGATTTATATATGTATTTTATAGTTATATATAAAACTCAACTGTATTTGTATATCAAACACACTAATTTTTTGTTCAAGAACCTGTTTTTACCCATTAAAATAAAAAAATATCAAAATCCGGTAAGAACCGGTCTGGTTTCCCGGTCCGACCACCAGTTAGGGATGAACCGGCCGGTTCGACCAGTTCAAAACGAATCATAGCGAACCGGATCGACCACCTAGCCGATCCCCTGTCGGACCGGTTTGTAGAACACTTGGATAATCTAAGAGTCGTGAAGATCACTTTCACATCGAAATTATTCGGTGGTTTACCCAAATAAATCAATCGGATACAACTCAGACGAGATCAAGAATTCGTATGTTGTGTGAATTTTCGTGAACCAGAAGAAGAAGAAATCCGAGAGAAGAATATAACCAATCTTGATGATCCAATTCGGTTTTGGAGTAAAAAAAGGGAATAACTAACATTTGGCGGTTTAAGCATTTTATTTTTTATTTTATATAATCATAAAAAATACGTATTTTCCACTCAAATTTCACATGTGAAATTCCAGCTCGACCCTAGCCAGGGGCTACCGCCCCTTGGAATCCGCTACTAGGGGCATTGCCCCCGGACCCACTTCAAAGGGACGTTGCATCCTTGGAACCCCCATTACTTAGGGGCTACACCCCTAATTAAAAAGAGTTTCAATATCGAAGATCATAATACCCTCAAACAAGTGTGCACTCCACACCTCCTAACTTGTTTGATGGATATTATGATCACATTAGTCATTAGTCAATCCAATTACACTAAAATATCTAACACGTTTGGACCGGCCGATCCGATCCAGTACCAACTACATTGATTGTATACAAATTTGCCATCAATGTCATGAAATAATTATCGAAAAATAAACCTTACTACCCAATCATGTTGTATTTCGATTAAATGTGAATAAAAAAGGAAACATAGTCAATGTACTTTCGTCGTTTCAAAACCTCAAAAACAACAAATCAAGAAGCGCTAAAATCTATATTTTCATTTCACATGTGTCTTTCTAGCACACAATTATCCTAGGTGAATTACATGTGATAAAGATCATATAATTCATGTGAGACAAGGATTTGACCAATAAAAATAAACCCTCTATCGACATTATACAAAGAGATGTGAATGTTCCATAAGAAATAACAAATTCAAAAGTACTAACTCAAAAGATGTCTTTTAATAATCTAGAAGCTTGTTTTATTAATTACTCGATATGCTTATACTAGCTTTTCCATATGTTCTCGAATGTGTTTGTATATATGCTTTAGTTAAAGTTAGTTTCATAGAGGTCAATTTAATATATCTTTGTCTTACATTCATAATATTCGCAAAGATATAATTAACAATGTAGTATATTTAGCTGATTCTACACTTTGTGTATAGTACTAGCTAGTAGGAACGAGCTACATGTCACAAAACAATCTATGCAATTGTAGATGTGCACAAAATCTATATTTTTTTTATCATGTACATATAAACTTTTCCGTGAATGTAGAAACAATTGACAAAAGATGATATTTCTTTAACAAACATTTCAATAAAATAATTTAGTGACAACCTATAAGTTCTAAATAAGAACATGATGTGAACACATTAAGATTGTAAGCAACAAAGTCAAGTATAAGTTAAAAATTTATGTAATATTTACACAATAAAAGAAGTCAATAACAAACCCTTAATATAATGACTTATTAGTTATTTTGGTTGCTCCTTTTACACATGCAGCTCATGTACGATTATTAAATATCGACTCCTTGTTACTTGTTAGGCCAAAAGATGCAACAAATGTTCGAAACTATGAACGCGTGTTTTGAACTTTCGATTATTTTCTCGGCGATAATGATTTGAAAAGTCTTTAATATAAACAAAATATATATATATATATATACACACACACATGTGTGTGTGTGTACGTGTCTTAACTATAATAAAAGATATATATGTTGAAAATCATGAATAATACGATCTAAGGCTATTGTAACTACTTGTGTCAAATGCACATGTTCCAATTAACCGGTGAAATTAACACTATACATCAAAACATACTGCATTGTTTGCAAGGTATACAAATAAGTACCATTGAACAAAATATAATATTTTCATGAAATGTAGACTGATATACTTGCACATAAATGAAGAAAAAAACATATGATATGAACAAATAAAATAAAAAAACTCATTCCAAAAATATCACTGTTCACCCAACAATCTAAAACAAATGTAACATTTGCAATTTGCGGTTTTGAAAAACAAGGGGGCGGGTACGTTTTGATGGAAAATTCGATCATTTTATTTTAAAGTTTCAACTTAGGTTTTTGAAAAAGAGAGAATACACATTAACAACGAGTTGGAGATTGGGTGAATGGTGTTAAGCCAGTGCTACTTGCTCAACATACAAAAATCTAGCTTTCCGGAAAATGAACTCGTCAAAAGTTAGTTTTTAAATTCCTTTTTCTGTTAAATCAACTACTCTTTTTTTAACCCGCTAATCCTTTAACAACATAAGAATTTTATATTATCTTTTAGAAAATTTTCTTAACCATATATTCTTTCTATGCACTTCGCCCAATATTATATACATGAGAATTGAGATGGAAGTTGTGAAGAAAGTTTCAAAAATTATTATACTTAGAATGTGTTAATTAAAATATTAATTTTTAATAAGAAAACAATTAATGGTGACTAAATTCTGGCGTGGAAAGACCACGACAATCACGGTGAGAGAAACAACGAGTTAAAAAGGCGTTTACGTTTGTGTTTTAGTTAAAAAGCCAGAATATTTACTTGTCATATTCTTTTTTATTTGTAACATATATAAATACTAGTTTATTAATAAAAAATATTCTTCTTCTTATTATTATTATTATTATTAAGAATTAAAAATAATAATAATAAAACATTCTAGTAGTTGCATGCAGCTGGTTTCTATGCAGACGGTTTTAGAGTTGCATGTTTCTAATTCTTTTCGGTGGTCGCTGCCGCCAATACATATGAATGTATAAAAGTTGAGATGTTTTAAATTATATAATTGTACGAAGTTTTTTTATTAAAATAATATGGCTTTATGCCTTTGCCTCACCAAAAGGTTAAGAAAAAAATGTCACTCAATGTTTACATTGATATTAGATTGAATTACTGTTTTTTTAATGTGGTTTGATCATATTTATTATTTTTATTAAAAAGTTTTTTTCTCACATATGGCTCTCAAAGTTTGAAAAGGTTGTAATTTTCATCCAAAAACATGAATTTCATGGTAAAAAATGTTATTGACAACACGTAAACATAAACTAGGATTTCGTTTTTATATAAAAATTTACGTAATTACCCTTTTAGCGATTAATATTTAACATTTTAAAATAATGTAACTAAGATTTTTGGATGAAAATGATAACATTTCCCAAATCTTAAGGAGCCAAATACAAAAAAAAAATAATAAAAATAACAAATGTAACCGAACCACAAGGAGGAAAATGAAAATTTATTCTTGATATAATTTATGTCAAAATTCTTAAAAAATAACTAGTATGCCTTGTGTTTAAATTTAAATATACATTCACACTATATTGTTTTGACTAAGATTAGATGTAGAAAATTTATAAGGGAAAGACTAAAAGGTATATTTATGATAAAATATGTTTATTTTTTAATTTGATTAAAGTAAGTTCAACTTATGTATTTTAGTGTTTCTAGACTTATTTTATATAAACGTATTAACAGAATCAACAATAGACATGAGTTACTGGTGCAACATTAACAGATATGTAATGTAGACTATTTTGATGATCTGAAACACTAACTTGTTATTTTTAGTGCTTTATATACAGATTTAGATCATCTTGTGTGCTCTAACAACAATATTTTTGAACACTTGACATGTTGATATATCAACATTGGACCGATAGCTTTACGGGCCGGGTAACATGGCATTCTTAAAATAAATTTACATTTACATGTTTCGAAACAATTTTAAAGACTTTAATATATTAAAACCGAGTTAAGAGACTTTTACATGCAAAATATAAAAATATGTCATTTTTTCATGATACTAACTATTTAATCAAAGTTTATTGTATTATATAACGTTTTCAATCATAATAGTCTATTTTCTTATGAGCTTGTTATAAGCCTTCAATTCGCATTATGCTAATTTGGTAATTTGATAGGATTCTATGGTAATAAGCTGAATTTACTTTTATATACCTTAATGTTAGTCAATTTGTCAAGGTGTTTCACAATGTAATATGAAAACAACATTATAAAGATGGGACTTGTTATAAAATCAACAAAAAAATTGTATGAAATAAATTGCATCTTTTAACTACTATCTTTTTCTATTTTTTAACCATAAGTTAAGCAAAGCATATACAACGTATTTGGATTTAATGCACCTAAACAAGGGAATTCTTTGTGCTAACTTCCTTTGATTTAGCCTAACTTTCTACTCTAAAGTACTATGTTTGGGTAATTTAATCTCACAAAATCAAAGTTAAGGAATCAATTTGGCCTCCATAGTTGACCCCATTAAAAAGATATGGAATATGAAAGACTACTACAATGAAAGAAAGAATCTTCAAGAAGTTCTTCAAGATTGAAAACTTAAAAGATGTTCAAATTAGCATGTGACTGAATCAAGACAAAGAATCATATTCTTCGTTTGATTCAATTCTAAAGTTTTTCTAAGTTTATAGATTTGTTTTTACCTTTTAAACTTTCTAACCTTTGAATTCGATCAATATTCCATTCAACATAAACGTATGCACATAGCCTCTCGTCAACAAATTATGTTTGGTACTCTTGATTCTTGAGGTATGGGAATGACATGTTAAGGTTGAAACGTGTTACACACGACTAAAAAACAACTAAGATAAAAATGTAATAAATGTCGTATAAAAACGTTATATTTTTTTATCTTTTAATTTCTTAAGTATAATTTTCTTCTCCAATGCATATTTTTGTCACAATTTCATAACCAAATCTTACCAAACTCGATATGCATGCTCTTTAACACATTTCTAGCTCATTTCCAATGATTTTTTAAACTAGTTTTTGACAATTTATGAACAAAAACTTCCCACACATGTTCATCCAAGTTATATATTGTTCTTGAATTCGAAAATTCATAACTTGAAATACATAATTCTAAACGACAAGATTTTTCATTCAAATGAAACCTTGTAATTTATATTTATTTCATTGTTGTTTTTATTTTTTTTATATTCTCCAATTTTTAGCCACTTTGAGGTATATACATATTGATGCAAACTAAATGCTTCCCCTCAAGTAATTTTAGCCAGAGACTGAAGCATCAAGTGAAATTTAGCAGACACTTTTATATATAAGAAAGATTACAATAACAACCATTACTATTGTTTAGGTTTGTAGTTATTTTAGAATAATTATTAAAAAATTGCTTTAACAAGAGGCCCCAATCCAAATTTTAAGATTGAAGCCCATGTTTTTTTAATGAGCCGCCCAACATAATGCTACTTGAAAATTTATATAATTAAGGAAAGAAACAAAAAGCTATTAGATTTTGCATGGCCACCTATAATATATGATTATATATGGTATAACTAGTCAAGTATAAGCTATGGGCCTATTATATAATTTAATAATAAATAAAATAATAAAGACAATATAATTATAACAGCAATTGCCGAATAAATACTAGTTAAATATTTTTAGCAATTAAAACTAGATAAAAAAATTTAAATTCTTATTAGTATATTAAGTCTAAGTTTTAAATTAATAACTTGTTTGATGCATTACCATAAAAAATAATAATAATAAATGAGCAAGCATAAAATCCTACAAACAATTTTGTTATTTTTAAGTATTTGTACTTTGTTTAGAACCAAATCATTCCTTAGTTTGTAGTTTTTAGGGTTAATAATGTTTCAAACTTCAAAGTTTAACCTTTTTTTAACCAATTACTTATTTTCACAACATTAAGTTTACTATTACAGTATATAATCTTTTATCTACGATAGTAGGTTATATCATATAACATATTAAAACTCTCATTCGTTCTCTTCACACATGCACGCATAGAATCCTACACCTCCTACTTCTTCTCTCTCTTTTATTTCTGCGGCAAACATCACCAGCCCACCACCACCTACTACATCCACTAACCACCATCTCTAGTCCTCTCTTAGCCCTGTTACTCTCTACACGCGGCTTCTTTAAAACTCTTAACTTCTTAAAATATTATCTCTCATATTTTTTTAGTAACAAGATAAAACTATCACTAACAAAAGTATTCCAACTAAGATTTTGTGTTAAAAATTCCATCCAAACTAAAAAAGAGCTCCAACTACCACCTAACTTGAAAAACTAACACTAAAATAATTAAATAAGTCCTTAATTCGGTTATAAAGCTATAAATGGGCCCCAAGAGTTGGGCCTACTAGATATTTAATTAAACACTTTATATATTGATTGAATTTGAAAAGTGAAAGTATAAACATATAATGTTTACCTGGATATGATTCATCTGGGCCCATTAAAGCCCAGAGTGCTATACCCACTCTCTCCAACACCCTAACAAATCTCCTTTTTGCACATAAACCCTCTATTTTCAACTTTTTCCATATAGATCTCCATGGCGAAGACAAGTTTGAGTTGAGTTCTAGTGGGTGTGTAACATCCAAGCCCCTCGTACCATTAATATTATTCGTTTTTTTCACAAAAAAAAGTTCATGGATTTGTTTTTGGTTGCGCGAGTGAAAACTTCTCAACAGATCAGTCATTCTTAGATTGCTCTCAACTGAGCATGTTTAACTATGGAGATTAGTCAATCTCGAAATATATAGTTTAGGCTCGAGTTCACTAATCAAATATATATAATTTGGACTCAAGCTTGTTTAAGCACTACTTGATTTTATTTTTTAGCGGATTGATCTCTAGTAGCTTACAAGCAAGTTGACTCGTTTACACACTCTTTGTCATGACATTTTTAAATTGTAAATCTACACTATCACTGCTCCTAAATAACTTTAAACTAATATACTTTATGTCTGAATTTAAACTCAGTACCTTACGCTAATAGACAATAACCTTTATCAAACAAGTTAGTAACATATTTTTGTCATGACATTATTAAAAAGCAAAAGTGTGTGCACCACTGGTGCTAGTTGGATCCACTTATAACTTCATTTGGTTTTCAATTGCCAAAGACCATTTGACATCTTGTTTCTATTTCTTGGAAAGTGACAATAAACAATTTGCAGATATTTGGTCTAATTTATTTCATTATCAATCAACGCTTGAAGGTGTTAATGTTGTATGTGTTTTTCGCTCACATTGTCCACTTGTAAACAAGAAAAAGTTTAGGATTGACTCCTCTCCACATACGCATTATAAAGTGTCGAAAAACATACCGATTAAGATTTTATTAATCTTGTCGTTTAACATGATATTCTGATTTGATTTAATAATCTTAAATAGATGTACTTCTATCTATTATAATACCAATTAAATTTTATGCATCCAACTTCCAGTCAATTTCAGCAAGAGTTTTAAATGAGTGGTGCTCACAGTTTGAGAGGTTAAACCCTACACGTACATGAAAAATGACTTTAAGCTATGATTTTGACTTTAATTTCTCTTTTAGCTTTTACATTTTATACAAAATACTCACTAAAGTTAAGTTTTAACATTAAAACCCTCTTAACTTCTACATAAAATTAAACGGGCCAACACTTGTACCCATTATGTTAAAGAAGACCATTTGGTCAGCTTAATATTTGTGTGGGACAATTTGACCAAATCAAACTCATAAATTTGTTGTTAGATTCATATGGTATAAATCACACCCATAATTTTGATTTATTATAGATGGGGTCTAATGAATATTGAATATGAAATGTCCATTTTGAACTTTGCCTAAATTTAAGAAAGAGAAAAAGGTATTTGTGTTTTAAAACATAAAAGTATGGGAAAATCAACTATATATCTTTTAGACGACACACAAACTAAAAAATGGATCGATTTATGACCGAAAGAAGTTGAACCCATTAAGTTATGATATCTACGCATGATTCTATTGAAAATTATACAACTCATCTAATCATATTATCATTTGATTATTTTGGTATGATTGTATTGGAATAAATATTCACATAGTAATAAGTGAAAATATAAAACTCATCTAGTTGGATTGTATTTTGATTCATGTGATTTGATTCTTAACTAATTTGGACTGTAGAATTCCATATTTATGCAAAGTTAATAAGCACTTTGGCAATTTGAAAATTTATATGATGAATATTCTCCTTTTATCATCATAAGATATTCAAATCTATCCGATCCAAACTAAGATTTATCATGTGATATGATATGATTATATCATTCTCATATCCTATACCTACAATAACGAGCATAATGCATCTATCCTATCTCTATCTTCACACTTATGTATATAGGATAATGATACGATATAAAAACATGAAATCTAGATAAAAAGAAATATGACAATTATGGAAAAAACAAAGATAAAAGGAATATTGTGACACATGTTGTTTTCTCATTCTTTTGTATTTACCATCTCTTCTACATGTATAATCACAACCATTAAATAACTATAAACTAAATGGACTGTATTTTAGCATTTGATCCTGTAATGGCAAGTAAGGATTATAGAATGAAAAAGTTCCTAATTATTTGTTGATTTTCATTTAAACATCTTGTATGTATATAAAGCTAATTTAGCAATGTCAGTAGGTTTTGTTTTCCTGTTTTTATTTGTTTTTTTTTAATTTTTATATATAACACAAACCTTTGCAAATTGTAACCATAACTTGGCTCTTAGATCATTAGTATTAGTAAGCGCTGACGTAGATTTGACTCTAGAGGGTGACAAATTGGGTTTTTCTTTCTTTCTTTTTTCTTTTTTATATTTTTAAAAGTACCTTTTAATATTTTTTTCTTTGTTATCGTCTTTCTAATGAATATGTTTTAATGTTAACTCATGTCGATGCCGCAATATGTGAGGTATGATACTCTTTTTAGTTTGTGTTTCAATCCTTATAATCGGATCGCCGCAACTTTATAATGAAGTTTGCAAACACGTCAGAATGCGTTGGCTTGAATTTTAGTTTATTAAAAGTATTAACTATTAAGTGATGACACATCTATTATCTATATATGTTATGCGTGTTTAGAAGCTTCGTGTATTATTCAGGGTTGAAAATATCAAAACGATATAAAATGTATAAATACTTATGATTAAGTTACATATTACATATAATAAATTTTTGTTAATTAAATCATAGTTGGCTATAAAAGTATGTATACTTACTAATAATATCATTTAATTCTTTTTTAGATTAAAATAGTTTTTTAATAAATTAAGATAGAGTTTTTATCATTACTGTTATTTCTAAAGAAATAAAATTTTCTAAAATAAGAAAGTTTTTTATGACATCAAACTTTTTTAATAATATAAAATATTTTAAAATTAACGTTTTTAAAAAGTAAAAAAAATAAACACAAAATAACTAAAATTTGGAGTTCTAATAAGAAATGTGTTAAAAACCCATTTCTTAAAAACGTTTGTAATAAAAAAGAATTCAATCACATTTTATCTTAAAATATCATTTTATATAATATTTAATATATTCAACCCGTGTAATACACGATTTTACTAAAACAACATCACATTACTCCTCATCATTTTTTCTCACTTCTCTTTCTTATTAAATAATTATTTTAATTATTAATGATATTATTTAACAATTTTTTGAATTAAAATAGTTTTTTAAATAAATTAAGAAAGATATCATTTTATTAATGATATTTTGAAAGAAATAAAAGTTTTATAACATCAGAAAATTTTCTAAAACATAAAAGTTTATAAAAAATGCACATATTTTGAAATTGATGTTTTTAAAAAGTAGAATTCTTATATAAAAATAATTAAATTTACTAAGAAAAAAATGTAAAATGACATGAGTTCAAAACGTTTATTTTGAAACAAAATTTTCATTTCATCTATAATAAGCAAGATTTCAATCATATCTTAGTTTTAAAATATCGATTTATAATTAAGAAAAATTTATTATATTTAATATTTTTTTATTTAACTCGTGTAATACACGAAATTATTAAAATTGATACACGAGTTTGCTATAAATAGTATTGTATAGATAAGTAGATGAGTGCGGCATCGTCACAATTTTGAGAGCTCTCATTTACTTTCCTTATTTCTCTTTATTCACCTAATAAATAAATTGTTTTTATTGTTTCTTTCTCAATTCCTACATCTTTGTTAATGATATTTAATATTTCTTTAATTTTTCGGTTTGCTATCATATAATAAAGTGAAATAAGATGTTACATTTTAAGTGATCCACGCATATTAATGATAAATAATAGAAGTAAACATAGAGAAAGCTTGCAATCGTTCTTGAGGGAGCATAAGAGAGGTTATTTTCATGGAAAAATAAAGCATTCATGTTGCTTAAATATCATTAAAGGTTATTAAGGGTTGCCCAAGCAACAAATTTTTGAAGTTATAGATTTCACTGAAGTTCACTAGTAGAAAAGTAACTAGCACCAATGACTTAAATCCATCAGTAATCATCGATAGAAAAACGATTAGCACCAAGAAAATTCATAGGTAAATATGATTGTAGTTTCTAATACCTATGGATGAAATATAAGATTCTACTAAATCACATGTACGATCCTTATAAGTTACTCTACTCCAGACTTGCACAAAAAAACCGGGTACGACCCGACCCGGACCCGGGTCCGGGTACAACCCGGTACCGGGTGTACCCGGTTCGTACCCGGAATAAACCTGCGATTTAAACCCGGTTTGGGGTTTTTTTGAATTTCTAAAACCCGACCCTACCCGACCCAAACCCGACCCGGTCTAAACCCGGAGTGAACCCGGTATTGGACCCGATATTGAACCCGGTATTGGACATAAAAAAATTAGAAAAAATAAACTAAACCCGGTATTGGACCCGGTTCCGGACCCGACCCGACCCTACCCGGGTTTGACGGGTAGGGTTTCCCCGCAAGTGAACCCGACTCGGGTTCGTACCCGGGTTCACAATACCCGGGTACAAAAAAACCCGACTGGACCGAACCCGGTTTGAACCCGGTTTCGAGTCCGGCCCAAAACCCGGTTTGTGCATGACTACTCTACTCTACATAAATAGTAATACACCTTATTTTAAGTTTGGACCATATCAAGATCATTCTAGTAAATTTAAATATATTTCAGGTGACAATGGGCTTTGGATTTTGGATCCAAATGATAGAAAACAATATTGGGCTCATATTGATTAAATATTGGGCCAATATGTGCTCTATTAGGTGTGTCCATTACCTCCTTATTTGATATAAACCTAATCCATAATCCACAAAAACTACAAGTCTACAACTACCTTTGGCCTGGTGAATCATCTTATTAGGTGACATCAAGATTATTATTTTTTTCATTTGAATGGCACAAAATTAATATTTTAAGTATTTTTGTACTCAAACTTCAGTTATTTTCTATTATTGAAGAAAAATCCCCTAGCCCTTAGTGGTGGGAACCCTAGTTCCCGTTGTGGAAGAGAATGGGGATGGAGAAGCATACTTATTCCTCGAAAAAGGATTAGGTCGGGAGGGGATTGGGGATGTGGATGTGGATGGGAATCGAGATCATTGTCATCCTCAAAACCAATGAGGTCCCTTCATATTCATTCGGGTGTTTCTTCTTTGGAGGAACCATACTCGATGGGATCAAAAGCACACTACAAAAGAGATCGAAACTAAGAGTAAGATGGAGAGAATATGATATTAACTATTGGATATTAAATGCATAAGAAAACACATATATATACAAGCGAATAGGTGCTATTAAGAAGGATGTTACCGTGTGGCGATTCACCCACATACTAGACTAAACATACAGGCTTCAACTATAGATCATAGTCCGAACTATATACATACATACATAGTTATTTATGATGCATAATAAAAGTTATAGCGCAAATTACAAACTTGAATTTGCTATAAATGTCTCATAAACATGTGACATTTGTTCATCTTCCTATGAAAATCATATGCATCAATTAAAGAAAGTACTTTATGAGCTTAAGTAGTCTTCTTATGTCCAGTACCAAACTTATCTTGATTTTGTCAACATTAAATTATCTTTTTGACTATTGTCATCCGTTTCACATTATTTAACCTTTTTTTATGTACATGACATTGTACCCATCGTGTCTTCTACATTACACATGTCACTTCTTGTTTGTCATCAAAGTTGTCAACGACTGATCATGATAACGGAACATAAAAAAAACTAAACATAACTTTGGAACAAATGGGTAATTTAATTCATTTATAAATAGATAATGTTTTACTATGATCAAGTGTTAGATTAATTAAACAAAGACAAAAAATGATCGACCATTTCATAGTCGATTGTTCGATTGGGAACACGTTTGGCTTCGTTTCCTTTTTAATTGGCATGCCCTTATTCTCGAACTACAAATGTTTTTCATGACTACGTAAGTGTCTTCTATCTTTCTTCTAACACGATATAACACCAACGTACCAAACATGTTCAAATTGAATCACATTTTGTTAGAACCACATGTTGTCAACTTATTGATATTTTCTAATACAAAGGTAAAGTTGTAAACAAATTATAATTCTAATGCACGATTAACTTTTGGTGTCCGAAAAATCTCCCTTCTTAGTAGCAGATCTAGAAACATTTGTTAGTCGGGAAAGAAATAGGCCAGGTTAAGGTGCGTCTAGTCAGAACAAACCGACCTAATAAAAACTTAAAAAATCAAACTTCTGACATTATGACACCAGATAAACCAATAACATAAACAACCAAAGCATAATAACAAATATTTTAACCGCACTTAAGTTATGAAGTTCAAAAGGTCTAACCTAATAAGTTATCGTACCACGAAATAATGAAAATCGACGTTGTAGGACCACAAAGACTGAGCTATTGTGTGGCACTATGCATAGACCTCTTTGCACGATATTATACATAGAATCCTTGGCCATTGTATCTTTGGTGCAATACCATACAAAGCAAACAAATAACAAACATAAAATAAAACAATCAAAGATTAGTGAAAAGGAGGAAACTAGGGATTGTCGGATAGTCGATATTTGATGGATCAGGAGGAGTGACGTGTAGAGGTGTACAAAACGTGATGAAAGCGAGTTAGAAACCGATTATGAAACTAGTTCAAGTTGAGTCAACAAACGTCAAAACTGGTTTTTTTTAAACCGGTACAATTTGAAACCAACTTGGGTGAAGGGGAGGACCGGGCTTAAATTGGGATGAATCGAATTTGAAACTAGGTTGACACCGGTTCAGTTTGGGTTTTACCATGTTTTAACCAATTTCACCGAATAGGATTAAGAACCGATCTCAAACCTAAAGGTTTAGAATGAAACCAGTTTGACAACCGGGTCAGGTCAGATTACCGGCTTTCTAGTGACCAACAGGAGATTATGAGAAAGGGAAATAAGGACTGGAATTTCTGTGGGCTTGGTAGAGGGACCTGTGAATAATTTGTAAAAGGCCTAATATTTATTTGTTTTTTTTGGGTGGAAACTATTACACTAATGGGCTGAAGTTGAGAGGGGGGCTTTGCCCCACTGGGCTCAATGTAAAGCCGCCCAATAATGCCAAGATCATCTGTTGTTACTAGGGGGGTGCAAATTAGTCAAGACGAGCCCGAGCTCGTATAGGCACGAGCTCTGCATATGATGACTTAGGAGAGCTCAAGCTCAAGATCGGATTGTTTCGAGCTTTATTCTTAAAGCTCGAGCTAGGGTCGACAAATAATTTTTCAAGCTCAAGTTCGGCTCAAGCTTGGCTCATTTATTTATTTATATATTATTTTATATATTTTTATATTTAATTTTGATATGTATTTATAATTATATACTTTATATATAACATTATACATATTATGGTTTTTATCATAACTTTATAGATAATAAATATTATTATTTTAATATTATTTATATAATATATTTAATAAATTAAATAAATATATAAATATATAAATAAAAAGCTCGTTTATGCTCATGAGCCGGCTCGAGCTCGATTTGTGAAGCTCAGGCTCGAGTTTTATAATTAAATGAGCTTTTTTTAAGCTCAAGCTTGGTTCGGACTGATAAAGCTTGGCTTGTTTCGAGTTTTTATCGATCCGATCGCAAGTAGCTCGCGAACGGCACAGCTCGTTTGCACACCAATCTGTTATTATTTCAGATCTAATTTGAGCATTTAAGGGTATAAATCATTTATTTTAATATCAATATTCATATGTTTGTGTAAGAGGAATCTATTGTATTTCTGATTTGAACATTTAAGAGTGTACTTTTTAGACTTAAGTCGGATATGTATATTGAAAACCTTATGTGCATATATTATATCTACTTTATCAATATTTATATGTCTACAGTATTTCCCTATTATTATTGGTAAAGTAGTTTATCCTTTTGTGTTTTATGTAGGAATGATATGTTTTTACCAATTACAGGTGAAGCATCATTATCAAACTAATATCCACCAAACATCACCGGCATCGGTAATGTATACGTTTTGTATATTTGTGATTTCGATACTTTTCGGTACTTTTACTGGTACCAGTACTGAGCCAACAATATCGATCCAGTATTCATCTTATATTTTTAGTTTTTGTATTAAAAATTGGTTTTATATTCGAAAAATCAGTATATGTGTACTAATTGTTATGGACGACTGATTACACTATTTCAATTGTTAAGATTGAGATGGTGATAAAATCCTAATTAATAGGAAGTTAAACGTGACTGATATTGGGTAAAATCGGTAACAACATAGCAAGTAGGGTATACCAACAAACGGTAACAACAAATGCGGAATTAACCTTCGTTTGGTCAAAACCTCCCCGACCTATTTGAACCTCTGATGGTGCAAAAATAGCAAGTAGGGTATACCAATCCAAAACAACAAGGAGACAACAATTTTAGCGTGAAAAACCTCTCAAGACGAGAGTAAAAACCACGGGACTACTAGAGCCACTTCAAATCCACTATCACCAAAATAAAGAGCAATACAAGGTCCTCTCTAGATACATTAGAGGCATACAACAATCATCATACACTTGGAAGCAAGTAACATCAATTATATGCAATCAATGACAAAGAAGAAGAAGAGATATCACCAAATCTGCAGATGCGAACAGAGGCTGTAA